>APFE030105482.1:128460-141997 GCA_000404065.3 Pinus taeda | reverse complement strand
CCTTTGGAAGTTAAAGCATTAACAGAGTTAGAAATTCCATTGCATAAATACAATGTACCAACCTTTTCTCCTTTTGCTATTACCAGGGCTCCTTTGGTGACCTTCCAAGCTTTATCTGTGAAAGTTGTCACAACCTTCACTGCCTAACTGCCCTGTTGAAATCAGATTTTTCTTTAGATCTGGAACATGCCTTACCTCCTTTAGTAGCCATTGGTTTCCATTTTGCTGTTTTACAAGAACCTTACCCATTCCAACAATTTTACAGGGTTTATCCTCACCCAAACGAACTTGTCCAAAATCTCCTTGAACATAGTCATGAAAGTATTTCTTATCAGGTGTGGCATGGAATGAGGCCCCTGAATCTACCACCTAGGAATCAGTAATATTTCGAAAGAAAGAATCAAAGCATCTTGTAACACTTCACCTGTCACATTTGCTTCATGATTGTTTTCTTGCTATGCATCTCCTTCTTTTCCCTTCCGAGATCTACAGTCTTTCTTTAGGTGTCCTTTCTTTCCGCATTTCCAGCACACTATCCCCGATCTGAACTTGGATCTGCCTTTCCTTGATTTACTGCGATATCCTGAGCTCTTTCCTCTTTCCATTTTTCTTCCTCTAGACTCTGCACTCAAAGCATTTCCTGATGTCTCACCGGAGCTTTCCGTCGCATTTCCTCGCTAAGGATAGCACCGACAACATCATCAAACTTTAAAGTACTAGATCCAGAAACGGAGTTACTAATGGCCTTTACCAAACCATTCCAACTTTCTGGTAATGAGCACAAGAATAACAGAGCTCTAACTTCATCATCAAAGTTTACCCCTACAGAACATAACTGACTTGTAACAGTATTAAAATCATTTAAATGATCTGCAACAGATCCACCTTTCGACATCTTCATATTAAATAACCTTTTCATAAGAAATACCTTGTTTGAGGCCGAGGGTTTTTCATATAGTTTCTCCAACACCTTAATCAAACCCGCTGTCGTTGTTTCCTTCGAAATGTTGAAGGCGACTGACGCTGCAAGGCACAACCATATTGTTTCGAGTGCCTTTATATCGAGAAGGTTCCATTCTTCATCTTTCATACCCGTCGGCATCTTTGTTTTTCCGCCTAATGGTAGGTATAGATCTTTCTGATACAAATAATCTTCCATTTGCATCTTCCATAATGAGAAATTTTCGCCGTTAAATTTCTCGACCCTAAACTTACCATCTTCCGCCATTGCTCCCACTCGAACAAGGAACCCTTCTTTCCTGCAAGTTTATGAACCAAATAAACCTGGCTCTGATACCAGTTGTTAGAAAATTAAATATTACGGAGCAATGGAAAACATAAAATATTGAAGAAATATAAACACAGAAAACGCACAAAACAAGAGAGACATAGATATACGTGGTTCACCCAGTTTGGGCTACGTCCACCTCGAACAACCAGTCCTTCCTTTCTATTATCCAACAAAATGAAGAGACACAACCTACAACAAATCCACTGTAATATCCTCTGTTTTCTCTCACAGCCTCACCTCTCTATTTCTCGCTCACACAGAATACACATCTATCTCACAGCCTCAAATACAATACCCTCATACAAAGAGAGGGGTTTCCTTCTAGGGAAAAAAACCCTAAACTAAACATAAGTTCTACCGTCAGATCATCCGCCTAATGAACGGCCCAAATTGACTAGAAATTACTATACTTTTACAAGGCAAATTTACATCTGTTTTTAGCTTCGGGGGCACTGCCCCCGAGCCCCCGCTGGGGGACCGCTGGCCCCCGGACCCCCCAGCCGGGGGGGATCGGCCCCCCCAGACCCCCGCGAGGGGGACAAGTCCCCCCCGCACCCCCCGCGTGGAGGGGTGTACAAAACTTCCTGGGGTATACATCCGGCTGAAACAAAGACCTCTGAACAATCATGCTCCACACACAACAAAAGCAATATGGGAGCTCAAGAGTCATGAGGGAGATCAAAAGTCACATGGGAGGTGAAAGGTCACCTCATTTTTTACAAATAAACTCTCATAACTCAAGCAAAGGACTTTGAGACTTTGATTCCCAAGCTAAGCATAGGAGAGAGTTATCATTCTTTAGAGGAGCAAGTGTTGGTTTCATGTTCCATTATTTCAGCTAGTGATGCATCATTGTAATTTTATATCTTGGGAACTTTCACTTAATATATTGAATCTCTCTTAGCTGACACACTTTCATGCATGTATCATGAATGTTGTAAGACTATTATTTTAATGTTTGTGATATATGTTTGTGTTCATGTGTATTAAGGGAAATGAACTATTTTGTTATCTTTAGTACACATCTTGTTGAATGATGTGTCTTACTTGATTTCATGATCGTTGTTACTTTGCAAACTATTTTGAAAATTAATTAATGATTATTTCTATGTATGTGTGTGTCTTTATTAGGATGATACTATTAATTTTCTTCTAAAGAGTCACTCTCTCTACTATGTCCATGAAAGTACCTTATATATGTTGCAATTGTATGCTTCACAGGGCTAAGTTACTTGTTTATCTCAAAGTATATGTGTGCTCTCTTATGTGTTAATTGTAGTCAAGGAAAATATCTAAGTATAAATGGCTTTGAAGCCTTTGTTTTGGATGGGGCTCCTATCCCAAGTGGTGTGAGGTTTAATTGGGACTTCATATTAGGGAGACCCCCTGTTCTTGGCGGTATCCAACACTGTAAATAGATTTGGTGCTAGTAGGAGGGTCATATGCCAATATGAACCCATCAAGCCTAGTTTCAATATTTCATCTTGAATGGCTTCTACCTAAATTATAATCCTGAGGTGTTTTTCTAAAAGATTAGATCACAAAATCACCACGAGAATAATTCACAATGTGTATCAATTAAAGTTTGATGTTAAGGGTGGAACATACATACTTGAGCATACACTTGAATTTCTTAAGTAGTCTGATTCTTATGGAATGAATTGTGAAGATGTTGCTTGTAGGTTTTTCACCCTCACACATGAAGGTCGAGTTCATCAATGGTATCAAACCATACTAGTTGATTCTGTCCATTCATTCAAACAACTCATCATCAAGAACCTTTGACAAGTACAATTATCAAAATGTGTATAAATGGATTAATCAACTTAGAATGAAATATGATGAATCATTAGAGGACTTTGCTGAATGATTTCTTCATCTTTGTTATGAATCTTATGAAGAAGATGTGGATTGGGATTTCATGAGTGAAAAGTTTCACTATTTGGTTCATATCTTTTTGGAACAATTAGAATTTGAATCATCCTCAAGTCACATCCCAAATTATTTTTTTTCCCAACTTTTCTCACCCACAAGATGCCTCAAATATCAGAGGAGGAATCTGCTACACTTTTTGTCCCTTCTCCTCCTCCATTTTCATTACCAAATAAAGTGATCCCTTGTGTCGATTGGAGTTGGGAAATATGAAAATAAAATTGTTGATCCACTTATTCCACCTTCATCTCCTTTCCATGATCAATATTTCATCCAGGAAATCATAGAATGTTCTAATAAATTCATGGAGATTGAGGTGAAGATTGATCCATTTATTCCTCAAGATGACATAAATGTGCATAGGGATACTTTTCATCCTCTATCATCTACATCTCATGGCTCTATGTATCTCGATTCACTTGATCAATCTGCTCCACCAACAATTTCTTAAGATACTCTTGATTTTCAATTTGTTGGTCCAAATGTAATCGAGTAAAAGGTGGTCACTTTTCACAAGTAAAAGAGAAAAAAAGTGAAGGTACATTTTATCTCTCTTCTCTTTTTCAAATTCCTCTATGTCAAGATGATGCTTCTACATTCCTAGTCGATCAAGAATTTCTTGATCTCGACAATCATTAAAATGAAGCTGAAGCTCTCAATCAAAATGTAGTCTTGGAAAACCATCATCTAGAAGACATTGTCTCCATTACTACACATGGTGATGAGTTCCTAGTTACATCGGTTGAACTCTTGGTTTCTCGAGAAAATTTGGATTTGCAAAGGCTTAGATCTAGAATATGATTTGATCACAGAAGAATTTCTCACAAGAATTTCTTCCATAGCCTATCATCCGTTGTGCGGTGATGCATGCAATGAAATAAATGATGATGAAAATATGCCATGATATTTTCATTCATAATCTAATGAGCTGAATTTTGAATTGACACAAGGTGGTAAGGTCATTCATGATGAAGAAGAAAACAATGTAATCATTGACTTGAAATAGCTAGTTTAGCATGCGATTAATCCTTTAGTTTAGGTTAATGAAATCTCTCCAATCTATATATCTTCAGATATAAAACAATAAGTACCTTATGACTTAGGTAATATATTTCTTGATGTTTAAATACCCGATCAAATCAGTAAACTCAATATTACACATTATGTCAGTAAGGATATGGTTCATGTAGATGATGTTGGTTTGATCAATCCCTCAATTTTTTTATCATTCACCATTTTAAGGTTCTAGGACTCATCAAGAAGTCAAGGCATTTCAGTTTCTGCTGATGGCCCATGTCATGTTCTCACTATCCTGATGAGGTCCCCAAACTAGGTTAAATCCAAATATTCTCACATAATTCTTGTTTCAACATCGTTTCACTACACATAATCTCACTCTTGAAGGATTTTCAACTTTTCAAGTTAATTATTTTAATCCTCAAGATAAAGTCTTTGATCAGATGGAAGATTCATGTTCAACTAATTCATATCCATGCAAACCTCTTGTATTAAATCTAGTTTTAGAGTGCATACCCTTCATGGATGTACCTACACTTGAAACCAACCATTTTTATTATCGAGACAATGATTATCATTAGACAAAATAATGTTTCCTATTGAACTCCTTTGTGAATGATTAAATCCTGATCTTTCTTGTGTATGTTTTGAAGCTAATCATTTTTGTTTTGGCACAATCTGTCCTCTTAAGTATTAGTGAATGCTTGCATTATTTGGTGAATCAAAATCCTCATGCTAATAGATTAATTTCCCTAGCTAATATGAAGATTAAATCTAAATCAACACACATTAATATGATGTCAGTTTATTCTCATTATTCTTGGTATCCTGACTGGTTTCACAGATTTTATATACAAGCATTCATTTTTAATCCTTTTGATTTTCATGTTGTTGGTTTAGTTCGTAATCAAATACAAGGTAAGGATTTCTTTTACTTAGCATGTGAGGAGAATGATTCTATTATTAAAATAATTTGTAAAATCTCTCAAATCGACCTATCTCATCTTTGAGTAATGGATAATCTTATGCCTTAATTGACGATATGATCATGATATTTGCCTTAGCAGTTGCCTTTCAATTAACCATTTTCTCACCTATATGTATGATGATATTTGTTTTACATTTGTTGATCTCATCAAGACCATAAATTATTATGATTCATCATTTCATTGCTCAAATTATTGTCATGAAGTTGGGGCACTTCATCTCTCACTGATGGTTATCTCAGGACCTTAGGATCTTGAAAAGGTTTCTGAATGAGATCAGGTTATGTTTTCTTTGCAATATTCTGTCCATAAATCGATTGCATTGATTGGAAGCTTATCTTTCCAAGAATTTCAAGAATCTTGAATTGGTTGTTTTGAATATCATGATCAAATTGTTGATTGGATAGAGTAATCTTATCTAGTAAGCTTTGTTGTTGATAATAAGTTTCAATCTTACCTGATTTTTGCTAAGAATGAAAATACAGATGAATGTACATGTGCAAGAAGCTTTCAGGATTTATATGTTCATCGCCTTATCCAACGAGGTAAAAATACATATTGTTTAAAGGAAACATTTATGGAACACATTTTTGCCAATAGGAAAGACCTTCAATTTCTCATGCAAGTTATTTAGGCAGACATATTTATTTTTGCACATTATTTTATACTATTGTTAATCACTTACATATTTCTATTTGTAGGTTGGGGACAACTATTGTGGATGCATTGGAAATTTTACTTTACATTATCCTAGCATTCTAGTTAAATAGATTAGGGTTTAGGTCTATTTGCATTCTAGTTACTTTTGCATTTCATATAACACTTTCTCACATTTCCTTTCTCATTTGAGTTTTTTTCTTCGCATGCCCTTTACTATCTTTTTACATCCTATTTTGATTTCTTATTTTTTATCTTTTATGTTGTGTCTCTCCCTTTTGTTCTTTTCACAAGTTTTATTTTAATATGTGTGTGTATGAAATTTGCCTCATCTGACTCTATGATAATGTGGTAGATTTTTGAAAGGGAATTCTAACAACTGATAACGCTTTGCTAACTTTTGATCTCCATCCTTGTTTGGGCCTAAAAATATTAAGATTCCATTATGCTCTGACGAAAAATACGACTCGTTCTAAATGGAAAGCCTTAGAAGATTTATGATGCCCGTATCTATTGTAGGACCTTCACCCCTTAAATCAACATTTGTATTGATTGGTTTCTAACGTGCCAACCCAGTCAAGTAGAGAAGGGAAATGAGAAAACTTACGTGAGAAAACTAATATTATAAGAGGTATATATAAGGCTCTTTGAAAAAGAGGAACAACCTCTCTTGCCCATACAATATGTCAGGATCCCTCTTCTACCTTTGGCAAAATAGATGTTGATAAAATTCCAATGAGTATAAAGTAATAAAATAAATAAGGGGTGAAAGAAGAGAAAGGATTCCTACGCAGAGAGGTGAAGCAAGAAACTTCACTGGGGTACTGAACATGTCTACAGACAATGAACCAATTCTTGTGATTCCTTGAAGTGACTCAGCCAGGGTACTGAACAGGCCCACTAATAGAAAACCAACACCAAAGATGACACTAAAACTTTGAACATATTAAACTCTCGTAATTCATATGATCCTTCTCCCTAAGCGAAACAATTGAAGCTTCACTTATTTTGTAAGGATGTCAAGATGATAAAAGGAACAAGGGAAACTATATTCAGAACCAGGTTAAGTAAGGAAGTTAGGGTGATCTCTACGATGAGACAATACTTCCTGAAAGCTAGAATTTATGCATAAAGTTAGAACTAAATAAATGAGTCAGGGTTATTTTCAATGAATCACCAAGTGTTGTGGTTGCTACAACACCCTCAAAAACTTTTCCTACATTCAAATTTTGGAACCCCCTTATGATCCTATTATATTTCATTTCAAGTCATTAATTTTATTCTCAGTCTTGTTTTATAAGTGTTCAAGTCTTCCCTTAGTAAACCTAAGTGTCGAAGCAAATTTCTTTCGCATGCCTAGCTCTTGATGCTAACATAAGCACAACTCTTCCAAGCAGGCCTAATGCACTTCTTGGAAATAGTGGAGTGCACTATTGGGAGAAAAGAAAGCACACATCTTGTTGATAGATGTAATGTAATTCTCAGAGACAGTGATTGTGCGGTTCCCAAAGATAGTGATTGCACACTCTTTGTTACTAGTCAGTGCACACTTCTTGTTGACAGTGAGAGTGGACTTCTTCAAGTATGTGATATCACACATATTATTGGTAGTTAACTCACTCTTGACTCCTAGTTTCTCGACATGAACTAAGCACAAACCTAACCCTAATTGCATGTCTCCTCTCTCTATATAAAGAGTCTGACCCATAACTCATTTTACACTTGTCTTTTACTTTTGAGCTTTGCATACTTTTGGAGCACAAGGAGAATCCCTCGCTCTTGCTTACAAATGCACCATCTTCTGAGTGAGTTTCTCAACTATCACTTTTTCTTGATTTTTCCTTTGCATGTGTCTATTTTTCTTTCACATGTGTTGCTTTTGATTTTACATGTGTCACTTTTTCTTTCTTTCAACCTTGCATGTGTCGCTTTTGTTGTATTTCAAATATCTTTTTAAGAACACCTTGGTGTACTTTTTAGAGTGATACAGGAGGATCTTGTCAGTCTAGTGTATCCAAAGAGTTCAGGTCATCTTTAGCTTCGTCAGCTTCGCTAGTGTTCTTTAGTTCTTCATGGTGCAGAAAGTCTTCTTGGTGAAAGTGAGTTATGGTGTGATGAAAAATGTTTGTAAAGAACCTAGTACTATGGTGCTAAGGACAAAGACATAAGATAAATTATATGCTAAGTACCTAAGATAAATATCTAGCACTAAAACTATGCTAAAGTCCTAGACCTAACACTATGGTGTAAAACATGTTATTAAACCTATGCACTAAAACCATTGTAATAACCTACTATTCATACTTTAATATAAAAACTATACAATACAAATACCATAGAACTAACCATGTTGAAGACCGCAACGAAACCGTGTTGCGCATGTGAACACCAAGATGGAGTAACCGTGGCAATGAATGTTAAACTCAGCACTCCTAACCATGTCGAAGATGTTACATGTGAATAATCATCACATAGTTTGGAAGCCATAGTCTTGAAGCCTTAACCACAATGGAATCACCGGTTGGAACAATTGTCACATGCAAGTCGGATAGGCCGCACCATTAGCCGGAACTGCTGGAGGGTGACTGCCGAGGTGGCAGCCTGTGGTTAGACCGCCCTTGTTCACATGGGCATGGTCAAGGCCTACGTGTTGTTACCTAACCGCAAGCAGATTTGTTATAACCAAAGTTCTATTTTGGGTTTTTTGTGTTGGTTTTGCATAAATACTAATCCTATCACCATGTGATAAGTTCGAGGCCAACAAACCTTTAATGCGACAACATTCATGCCTATCTAAGCCTGAGGGGCCTTGAATGAACCTATTTCACTATAAAGTTAACCTTTTGTTCATGGTGAAGGGAGGAGAGTGATTTTGAGTCTTGTAAGCAGATGCTGAGCCAGAGAGGCAATTGTTGTTTTCAGTGTTTCTTGGCCGTCCGGAGGCGGAATTGGGAACCAAGATAGGTGTTGGAAATCTAGGAGAGAGAGATTTCTTTTGACAAAGAGACCAGGAGTGCGTGCATGCACATTCAGTATGGTGTTTTTTCTATATAAAAGACCTTTTTCGATCAATCCTAATAAAGTGGATGCCCATCTTGAAAGTAGACCTGGAGATGTAATCCATCAGGGATGAACTCCGTAATCAATGTTTATTATCTTCTATCTCTGTTTTTACTACAAATTTATGCTTAATTATGTTTCTTAAGTTCTTGATTAAGTCTTGAATCAACTGCTTTCCTTCATTCTTCCACATTCAACATATAAGGATAACGATCAAATTTACTATTGGAAAATAATCCATTCTACTTCAGTTTAGCTTATGATCAATATCAGATCATATAATTTGGTATTAGAGTTGTTAGCTTCCTGCTGCAGCAGGTTGTTCATTTTTCATGATTGGCATTTTACAGGCCAAATATGTCGTACTTTTCTTGCTGCAATGCTCCATATTTGTTTAGCAGTCTCCAAGTGAAGAAGGCTACTTCAAGTTCATCCAATTGCCTTCAAATTTTGTAAATTTATCCCGGTATCGCCATTTTTCAATTAAAGGGAGGTCCAAAAAGTTTAATCTTGGTCTTCCTAGGTTTAAATTTCCTGTTTTAGAATGTAGAGATTGTAAATCTGTCCAAACAGTTTAATCTTGGCAGATTCTTAGATAGGTAGAGAAGCAGAGGAGCCCAACAGCTTAATCTGGGCTCCGAAAGAAATAAGGGTAGTATGTAGATAGGAAAGCATCAAAAGAAAAATGAATGACCGGTTTGCAAGTCTAAGTGCACCCCCAAACAAAAGAAGAAAAAATGCTAGGCAAGTAGGCTGGGTAGGTAGTTTTGAGGTTGTTGAATTGCTGACCAGTTCCAAGGTTTTCAGGTATAATATCATGCAGAACATAATCAGCAAGGACTTGTAAGTATAAAAGCTCAAAAGAGATATAACTGACTCCCCTTCTCTGTTTTCCCCAATCATTAACTAACTTCCTCAAAAGAGGTCAAGATCTGCTTGATACCTCTTAAGTTCCATCGTCTTCATAACTCCGGCTCGAGTAAAGATCTGCTTTACTTAATGTTGTTCCATATTTTCTCCCAAAGTATGGTCCTACCCCCTTGTAACAGCCTAAGCTCTTCGGAACTTAGCGCTTTCTTACCATCTCCATATTAACCAATAACATTATTATTTAGCTCCCTATTCTCCCCGTCCCCTTATTAATATTAAGTAAAATCCCCCTATGTAATACCCCTCCCCCTGGTTGAAAAATAACCATAATAAATCCCGAGAATTGTCCAGTTTATCAGAAACTAAGCAAGAACCCCTGACCTCCAAAACCACCTTCCAGATACGGTGGACTCCTTCCAAAGTATAAAATCCCTCCGAGGTAATCGGACCCATTCCGAAACCTCAAGTATCCTTCACACCCACTTACTTACCCTTTCCTCCTCAAAGCCATTTCGCATTGCACCTTCATACTCTCATCTTCATGCTAATCATCACCCATCCATTCCCTACCGATGCCATATTGCGATATCGGCGATCGGCGATAAAAAACGCCAAGTGTCCAATCCATTCACCTCTCTGTCTCCGTCGATGCGATATTGCGATATCGGCGATCGGCGATCACAAATGCTGAGTGTCCAATCCATTCACCTCTCCGTCTCCGCCGATGCGATATTGTGATATCGCCGATCGGAAGTCACAAGCGCCAAGTCTCCAAACCAATTCCCCCACCCCCCCCATTCCCCGCCGACGTGATATCACGATATCGCATCAGATTCTCTTCACCACAGTACATCCGGTATCTCACCACGTATCTCTATACCAGGGACCCACAACTGACGTCATCCGCCGTACAGCTGACGCCATGCTTACGTCAGCAACCAGAAAAGCCGAAAAAAGCTTCGCGCAGGAAGAAAAATCGCACTTCGGAGCTCCAGATCAAGAAACGAAGGCAGTTTTCGATGCGCGATTAGTGTCACTACGGGAAATAGGCCATTTCGAGGAATCTTCAGGGAATCTTTTGATTGCTGAGCCCATTGCGCGCCGAAAGAGCCCGAAAATCACCCGATCATGCCAAAGGATCCAGTTTGAAGACAACAGTAGATCAGTCACAGAGTTTAAAGTGTATCAGATCAAATCAGTAGGCATCAAGTGTGTCAAAGAATATCAGTCGACGGCGGAAGCCATAAATGTAGCGGAAAAGTGTATCAACGAATATTTTGAGCAGCGGCCCGAAGCAGAAGAAAATTGAATATCTTCCAGCAGATTCATAGAAGGAGGGTGAAACTACTTGAAACTCTCAAATCATAATTATTGCACATTCAATTCACACCAAAGCCGAACTGCAGCCCCGAAGCACAATCATTCAGCAGCACCGCATCTGGTCCCCAAGGGCCACCTCGTCACTTGTTTCGATCCAGCTGCCCCCAACGTAGCCAAAAAGATTTACTTGCATTTAATTCCAGCGGCATTTAGATTTTTGAAGAGTTCTAAGCAGACCTATCAAGGTCATTTGTAATGATGTCTTTCCGATATTTTGTTTATAAATACCACCCTAAGCAATGTTGTGAGGGGTTGGTTGGTTGGTAGTAGTTGTTGGTCAGTTTTCTTTCTAGCATTTTCTCTGAGCAGAGACTCGCACTGTAACTATCATAATTTCCATAATCAAAGATTGCTGAAAGCATGGATTGCGAAACAACTTGATGTTTTCTCTTGGCCAAGGAATTATCACGGAATTCCTGTGCTTCTACATGATCCAATAAATGTTCTTCTCCCCTATTTTTATTTTATGTTTTGTCACCTTTCCGCCTTTCTAAATTGCAGGAAAAAAGAATAGCATAAGATTTGTTCAAATACACCCTAAGTTCAATTTCTGCAATTTTCAATGTTTTCTTCAGAAACAGTTATGAGCTTGTATTCTTAAATGATCTGGTTTACGCTATTTCTTTCACATATGAGTGCATGTCTTAGGAATTCTTAACTACTCCGGGATCCCACTCATCCATTTCTCCCTTTTCAGCATGATGAAATTATTCTCCTTTTCCTTTCATCCCTGATGTTCATTCCATACTTTCAGCAGACCGATAATTGTATCCTGTGTGGCTATCCCGCTCCGTATCCCCTTGTGACCAAGAAAATGCTCACAAGCCTCAATCTGTGACTCCATGCCCAATGGTTCGAAACTTATCACTCCTTACCTTGCCTCTCTGTTCGAGAATCCTACCTTCTTTCCAATCACAATCAAAACTCCCTTGAAGTCAGAAAGCTAGCCTAAAATCATCAACTAAGGTTGAATCGAAAGGAGAGAGCCCTCTCTGATTGCAGGTGGGCTAGAACCTGCAATCAGAAGATTGGTTTGTGGTTACCTCAGTCGTATCCCTATTAGGAGCCTAGGGACAACCTGAGTGATAACATAATGGCGACTCCACTGGGGACCTCCTCAGATAAATCAATGCAACCAGTCTGCAGCTCTACAGAGGAAGAAACTGACTTGTAAAAGATCGGCCGACCTGTGTGGTTGCATATTTTGAGAAAATTTTCAAAGATAGATTAGAAGCTGGATCAAATCCTGATCCAAATAACCTGCCCATCGTTGGAAATCCTAACTTAATTCCGAAGATCGTCAGGGAACAAAAACAAAAATATTGCCAGACCCCTATTAGTCCTGAAAAGTTCGGCCAGTTGTTGTACCAATCCCTGTCAAAGTTCTAGTCCGGTCTACCCTGAATTCCTCTGGCTCATCACCCCCTTCTCCAAGTAGCTCTTCCACGCCTCGACCCCATATCCATACCCCTTCGGCTACTCCCTCTTCCCCGATTATTCCTATAATTCCCCTCGCTTTAGGTGTTCCGCTCATCCCCATCATCATGGCTAGATATGCACCATTACAACTACCTACTAATCCCGGGGCAATGCCTCAGGACTATCAATTGAAAATCACTTACTTTGATGGCACAACCTCTTGCACCGCCCTACAACATACAAAGAAAATGCAGGATTATTTCGAGAGTTATGAGATAGACGATGATAGCGTAAGAATGAATATCTTTGTTCAAAGTCTAACCGGTGATGTCAGAACCTAGTTTAGGGCACTTCCACCTAATTCAATACTAAATCTGGAAGCCTTATACCAAACCTTCATTAACAAATGGGAGAAAAGGAAGGACCCCCTGCACATACTATCCGAATATGAATCTATCAAGAGAGGACCTGGGGAAGCCGTCCTGGATTACTGTGCCAGATTTAACAATGTTTACAATGCGATACCACCAAATTTAAGACCTCCACCGGACCTTGCTTTATACAAATTTCCGGATGGCTTTGATGTCGAGATGGTGTATCAATTAAGGGAAAGAGCCCCTCAAAACCTCGCAGAAATGCAATACGCCGCAGTAAGCGTGGAAGCAAACCTAATCGCCAAAACAAACAGAACCAGATCCGAGAGAAAAACCACTTTCAAAGAACAACCCTCCTCTTTCGAGCAGAAACTTGATGCAGTCATCAGTTCCATGAACAGGATGGGAGATAGATTAGACAACGTGGAGAGAAAAAATTCATGGGAAAATCAATAGCCCAACACCGTGAGGAAACCAAACTTCAGGAAAACCCAAAACTTGAACATAGGTAGGGCCAATCAGGATCACGACATCAGACCTCCTTTCCAGGA
>APFE030105482.1:78558-128450 GCA_000404065.3 Pinus taeda | reverse complement strand
GCAAGTCTCAAACCTCAGCTCTTCAAAACAAGCTTTAGAAATGAGAGAAAGACATCAAAAAAGCAATGTAACTCTGGTTCCGCACTTTCTCTCACTTTTGCCTGCGGGCCTGCACCTTTTGTTCAAGTTATCTGCGTACTTATACGCTCTGTATGTAAAGGGGAGAGTGCGTACCCCTGTAAAAGTCAAAAGGCGCAATCTTTATCTTAAAAAACTCATCTTGGGTTAATTCTAGAGTTTTCTAGAAGCATTTGTTACGTGGATTTTTCACTCCAAGTGGTTCATGCATCCCATCATAGGAGGAACTAATCCCTTTGAAGGAGGACTCTATCCCTTTGAAGGAGGAGCTGGTAACTGATCTCCATTGCACTATAAATTGAGGCATTGGGTCAGTGGCTAGAGAGGTTAGAAGCTGAACTTTTGAGGGTAAATGCTAGTGAATCAAGACTTCCTATTTGAGCTTAAGAGGAGAGATCACATACCTTTTTGGCTTCATTGGGGAGTGAGTGAAGCTTGTCAAAGTAGAGGAGACTTCTTGTTGGACCCTGGGAGGAGCTTGTACAGCGTCAAAGCAAAGGTTATAAGGTTCTTCTTCTTTTGAAATAATACAATCAAGCTCATTTTTCTCAACAAGTATCTCATGTTATTTGTTTCATGGACTCCTTGACTTTCATGTTGAATATGTTTTATAATATTGGATATTCAGGTGCTATTTAATCGTTTGCCTTGTTTGTTCTTGCAGGTTTGTGACGAAGGAACTTACTTGGATCAAAGGAGCAAAGGCATCTCCAAACTTGCGTTGGACATGAGGTAGGCCTTGAACACATTTGTTTGCCATTATTTATAAAGAGCATTTAGAGAAAGATAGTGTCTGGTTGGTTTGTTTGTCATTAGGTCTTCATTAGATTCTAGGAAGGTCTATCTTGTCCGCAAGATCGACTCATTCCGCGTGACAGTGACCATTCACAATAAGAGGAGTTTGAAATTCATCAATGGTTTTGATTCTTACCGCTCCATTGCTAAATACTTTGTCAATCTCATATGGCCCAATCCATTGAGTCTAAAATTTCCCTTTGAAGTCTTTAAACTTGGAATCAAATAGCAATGCCCAGTCTCCTTCTTGGAACTTTTTCTCTTTGATGTATTTGTCATTCCACTTAGCTCTTTGATATTGAACTAGATCAGTTCTTAGGATTGCTTCTTGTCTAATCTCATCTAGCTCATTTAACTGCTTCATTCTATGCTTTTGGGCCTATGATAGAACCATCCCTAACTGAACTACCATCTTGAAGGTTTTGACTTGGAACTCAATGGGGAGCAAGACTTCTTTCCCATAAACAAGTTCATAGGGAGAATGTCCTGTTGTGTTTCTCCATGTAGTTTTGTAGGCCCACAAGGCTTCAGGAAGCCTTTCTGCCCAATCTCTTATGTGTAGATGAACAGTTTTGGTGATGATATTTCGAGAACTTTGTTTGTAGACTCCACTTGACCATTTGCTTGCGGATGGTAAGGAGTAGATATTCTGTGTTTGATTTTATATTCTTCCATCAGCTTCTCCACAAAGTTTGATGTGAATTGACTTCCCTGATCTATCACAATTTCTCTTGGAACACCAAAGCGAGTAAAAATGTCCTCATAAAGAAAAGTAATAACTGAATTTTCAGTAGCAGAAAATAATGCTTTGGCTTCTACCCATTTAGTGACATAATCAATACATACCAATATATACTTCTTTTGCTTAGATGGCAGATTAATAGGCCTAGTGAAATCTAAAGCCCATTTTTCAAAGGGTTCGATGAGTACCTGTGGTTGCAATGGCATTTCATTTGAAAGGGTAGGTTTCCATACTCTTTGGCAGTTGTCGCACCTTTTGACATATTGTTTTATATCTTTAAGAGGGAAGGCCAATAATATCCTAAAGAGAGGATTTTATAGGCTGTCCTTTTGACAGCAAAGTGTCCGTCGCATGGTTCATCATGACATGCCTTAAGGATATCAGGCATTTCATCTTCCCTAACACATCTTCTGATCACAAGATCTGGCCCTGTTTTAAACAATTCGTTAGAAATCCATGAATATTTTGAACTCTCCTGAATGATCTTTCTTCTTTCACTAGGAAATAGATGTGGAGGTAGTTTCCCTGTAACCAAATAGTTAGCAATATCTGCATACCAAGGGGTCTTAGTATTTACTGCAAATAAATATTCATTGGGAAACTTATCCTCTACAGGAGAATCTTCTTTAGTATTCTGAATCCTCGACAAGATATCAGCTACTGTATTTTGTTTCCCTGGTCTATCCAACACAGTAATATTGAATTCCTGTAAAAGTAGGAGCCATCTTGTAACTCTGCCATTAGTAACAGGTTTGTTCATTAGATATCTAATCGTAGAATGATCAGTATGAATAAAAGTTTCATAGCCTATTATATAATGTCTGAACTTATTGATTGCATGAACAACAGCTAAAAACTCTTTTTCAGTCACAGTATAGTTCAACTCAGTGGGAGTCAAATTTTTACTGGTATAGTAAATGGCATAAAGGACTAAATCTTTTTGACCCAACACAGCTCTTAAAGTTGTATCTGAAGCATCTGTAGAAATATGGGAAGGGAGCTTCCAATTTGGTCCTCTCAAGATATGTGTTTCAGATATTCTTGTTTTCAAAGTTTCAAATGTTGATTGACAATCAGGATCCCATTTGAATTCATAGTCATCTGTAAGCGGTTTGAAGAGTGGAGATGTTATTTTAGTGAAGTTTTCTATAAATCTTCTATAGTATCTAGTAAATCCCAGAACACTTCTAACATCTCTTTGACAATTTGGAATAGGCAACTTGGAGATGACTTCAACTATTGATCTATCAACTTTAATCCCATCCCCTGAAATATGATGTCCTAATACAATACCTTCACTAAACATCATAAAGCATTTTTCATGGCTTAATGAAAGGTTTGTTTCTTTACATCTTACAAGTAATTTTTCCAAATTTTCTAATGCTTTTGCAAATGAGTCACCATAAACTATAAAATCATCCATATAAACCTCTACACAATCATGGATTAGATCAGAAAAAATTCCTAGTACTGCTCTTTGGAATGTTGCGGGTGCATTGCATAATTCAAATGGAAGCACTCGATAGGCAAAAGTTCCCCATGGACAGGTAAATGTGGTCTTATCTTGATCCTTAGGTGTTACCTGAATTTGATTATAACCACTAAAACCATCCAGAAATGAGAAGTACTTTTTGCCTGCTAATGTATCTAATACTTGATCGATAAAAGGCAAAGGAAAGTGATCCTTAATGGCGAACGAGGAAGAATTTCCCCCTCCTCTTCTTCAGGTGATTCTACTTCTTTGATTATAATATGCTCTCTTGTAGAAGTGAAGAAAAGGTCTTCTCCTAGATGAGATTTGGGAGATAGTGTAGGAGAATCCTCTAATTCAACTGCTGCTCCTTGAATTCCAGGAATCTTAAGGCTAGGAGTAGATGGTGGTGAATCTTTTCTATGCCTTGAAGAAGCTGGAGTTTTGAAAATCGAACTCTTGGCTCTAGCTATAAACCTTCCCCTAGAATCTCTTGCTCTATGCATGTCATTTTTTTTATTTTTATTTTTCTCCTCAAGTTGGGCTAATAATTCTCTTTCTGATCTTCCAGATCACACTAGGTGGAAGAAGGCAGCATACTCAAGGAATTATTGAACCAATAACTCTCTTTTCTGATCCTCTAGATCACACTAAGTGCAAGAGGAGAGCATACTTCAAGAAGTTATCAATTTTTCCCTTCTTTTTATTGTTTTTGTTGTTGTTTTTTTTTTTTTTTTTAGAAATTGGCTACCTAGTTACACTTCCCCGGCAACGGCGCCAAAATGTTTGGTCAATTTAGTGTGTCCTAAATTGCTACATTAATTGTCAATCCAGGATTTGTAAGCTGACGAAGTGTGGCGCACTATATGTGCAAGATAACCTATTTCTTACTTTTATCGTTTTTTATTTTTATGTTGTTTTGGGGGTTTTTATCTTTGTTTACGGAATTCTTATTCCTAAATTTCTAGAAGGAAAGTCTGGTTATAAGTTTTAAGGAAATTATGTCCTTTATAATGATTTCCAAAACTTCAAACTTTAGAAGGTCTTAGAACAGGCTAATGATGAAATTAATTCCTAAAAGAAAATGAAAATGTGCCACTATTCTAATTAAACAAACATTGAACTCTTGAACATGAAACGATTATTCCTGCTGTTGTCCAAATGCAAAAGAAAAGCTATTGTATTCAAAGAAATCCAAAAATTGCAAGTAAAGTAAAGCTAAAATCAAATTACATCAATTCATATTCTGACCCCTCGCCAGTTAGTCTCACTATGGCTTTAGGAGGTAATCATCAACAACTTGAGCAATCTGATATCTAATTGCAAAAAGTAAAATTAAAATCAAACCACATCAATTCATAGTCTGACCCCTCACTAGTTAGTCTTGCTATGGCTTTCGGAGGTAATCATCAACAACTTGAGCAATCTGATATCTAATTTGCAGAAAAGTAAACTTAAAATCAAACCACATCAATTCATAGTCTGACCCCTCGCCAGTTAGTCTCGCTATGGCTTTCGGAGGTAATCATCAACAACTTGAGCAATCTGATATCTAATTTGCAAAAAAGTAAACTAATATCAAATTACACACTCATACTTCAATCCCTCGCCATTAGTCTCGCTATGGCTTTCGGAGGTAACTGACAATGATATGAGCAATTTAATATCTAAGCTAACTAATAAAGCCAATGAACAAAACTGAAATAAACAAAACAGAATTGGAATTAAAAGCTAAGAAAAGTAAGTCAGCAGAAAGACTGATTCCATGTCGTTAGTCATTGTGAAAATTATATGCAAATGCCCGAGCTGCCTACTATAATCTGGAACATACACACTGATCAGCTTTAACAGCAATGTAAAGCATGTAAAATTATGAACAAGAATAAAACGTTAGTACCATAGTAAATGAAATATACATAAGTGAATATCTATGGCATAATAAACATAAAGAAACATAGCATGAAACTATATAGAAATAAGAAACAAAACCTCAGCGTGTGCAGGGGCCCTCTGCACAACCTCGAGCAACAGCTATCAATCAAAAATTATGCTCGAAAACAGAGTCTTCTCATGTATTTCAGAATGCAGTCATAATAATGAAACTAGTGTCACGGCACAGTGGGCTTTTTAACAGCAACATTACATCCAAAAGATTAACTACTATGCGTATCAGAACGCGTTAGTTATTACAAAAGTTGCATAACTGTTTTTCTTGGAAAACTACGTGAACAGAGGACACGTGAAGAACAACGCCATCAGATTTAGTAGCATGGTTGCCAAGATTACGCAATCTTATTGAAAGCGGTTGTTGGATCCACATCGTGGTCAGCCTACAGGTGTCAGCGTGCCACCAAAGATCTGGAAACGGTCACAAAAATCTTTACGTGCCTGAAACGGAGTCCTGTTGCCATGGGACTCTCTCGTTTGACCACCGTTTACCACAGCCTTCTTTGACGAATCCAGCTGGACCAATGGGACCTGACCCATGTCCAGGCAATTTCCAACTTGCCCATGTGGCTCGATTTGCCTGATGACACCTACAATATAGACTTTAACAAAAACAGCTGCGGAAAGTTGAACTAGCTGTGGAAAGTGACAAGATTCCACAGCTCATAAGCAAAAATATAGTTCAAACAGCAACATAAAGACATAGTCAAGAAACCACTTTAAATGCTCTTTTATGACTAATATGCAATGATATTGACAGCTTAGGAGGTTCAGGTAAATAGAAAGAAGATAGAAAAAGGTGTAGGAAAGATGCAAGTTCGGGGCTCAACAACAACCTTCAACCATCTTCCATTAATATCAAAAGGGTGATAAGCGCAATGTTACAACATCATTATCTCAACTTGGTTCATCTCACTAGCCTAATCGAAGCAACATCACAACACTACCCACACAAAAAATTAACCAACCTGAGAAAGAACCAACAATAAGCTAACCGACCACTAATTAACAACTAGTCAACTATTTAACTCGACACATAACCAACTAAGAGAAGGAACCAACTCGAATCCCTTCAACATCTGCCTATCTATACATATGATTACATGGTCTCAACCCAACCTCATTACCATGGAAAACATTACCATGGGCAAGTAAACTACCAAGGATATGCTTGACCTGATCAAAACTGGTCCAAAATACTCTGTCACACTTAAACTACTCCTCCCTCTACTGCCTTTCACGCCAATCCTCTCTGTGAGGATTATGTGCACTGATCCTTCTATGTCAATTTTGCATGTTGATACTTCACGCTATTCCTTATTGTGTGCAACTCCAAAACTGTCTCAAAACTTCAAACATTTCTCCAAATCTTCTTCCGAAAATTGACCCCAATAGTTAGACTTGAATCCAAGATCCCATCTCAATTTTAAATTCCCATATTGAAATTCTTATGCCCGTGAATGATATTTCATTAAATTCTAACAAGTATTTGATTGATGAAGCAAGATTCTATCATGAAGCTTTAATGAGCTTAGTTATGTGTTGAGAATGTTGGGAACTTAACAACAAAGCGCACCTTATGCCTTACGGAAATTCACAATGATAGGTCCCTCCTTAGCCATCAAGGCACTGAAAGGATTTCTTATTTGCAACATAAAGCTTAATGTTACTTAGAGTCTCTAATGTCATTCCATGTGTACAAAATCCTATAGGAGGTGGGAAATACCATAGGGCATCCAAGTGCATAGGGGAAAAGGTTGTTAATATGCTTACTCCCCCTTTATTGGAGGATAAAAGGGGCTTGTCATTGTAGCATGACCACTTAAAAACCTTGAGCCATGATGTCTAAAACTAACATGCAAAGGATATTCATAGGAGGTGGGTACTACCTTAGGAGGGTGTTAGGGGTTGAACATGTGTTTCCTTTATTTTCGGATCAATGTAAAAGATTTTGACTTTTTGAAGTTAAACTCTTCTAGAGAAGGGGATGGTCCATTATTAGAGCATGAGAGGGTGGAGGCCCATTTCTACAAGTTACACTGACATCAACATATTCGAGACCCTAACTTGCATTACTAGGGGAGTGGGAATTGAGTTGGGAATAGGGGAAGGGTTAAATAGAGTTAACTTCTAACTCAACCAAGAGGTTTGATAATGCTCATAAGGCCAGGCCTTGGTTGTATGAGAATAAAAATAGTTTTTCTTTCATGACATACTACTAAAATGGCCCCATGCTTCAGGGTTGATACTCATTAATAAAGAGGTTAGAGGTAGTGGGGTTTGTAACCATTAGAGAGATAAAGCCTCATTTGCTTTGGGTTTGATACATACATCAATTTCTAAAGTTTCAACACTCAATGTTAGGGTTTTAGGGCATCCCTCATTTTTTTAAATTGTGATTATCACTTAAACCACCTCAAGGTTCAAGGTCATATTAAGCAAATTGACATAATGTGAAAATTTTCCAAAGTTCAAGAAATTAAGGATGCTCTTATGCATGTCCTAGTGGGAAATTAGAGCATTGTCCTGGATTTAAAATGCAAGAAAGAAAATGTGATTTGTGTTAGCGCTCAAATCTACCTTAGGCTGAAATAAGGTAAAACTCAAGGCTACATCAAACCACACTCAGCCTCGTAGCTAGCCCTACGAGGACGGGAGAGGGCTCTCTCCGGGTCTATCTCGGAAAAGGTAATCAATGAGGCTCGAGATGACTAAATTTGCAACTAATCTTAGGCTAGGTATTAAGTGCAGGGGTTTGATTTGATTTGGGTTTTTAGGGTTTTGTTGAAAACAATGGGAAAGGCAATTTAGGCTCGGGGATCAGGCACAGTTTTTGCAGAGATCTGATTGGGGCAAGGAAGGCAATCGTTTTGATGCTTTAAAGAAAGTGAGGTGGGTAGATTACACAGGTGAGGAGCTAAGGAGAGCAAGTAAGTCTCAAGGATTCTCCTTAAACTGAAAAAAAAAAAAAAAAAAAAAAAAAAAAAAAAAAAAAAAAAAAAAAAAAAAAAAAAAAAACAAAAACAAACAAACAATGGAAACAAACATGAAATTTAAACCAATTCAAAGGCAGAGCATAACAGCTATGAATTCCACCTTAATCACTCATTTGTTTTAAATTAAGAAGAAGAAGCATGAAGATGATACACAAAACACTGGATAAACTTACAATTACTCAGAGAGGCACACCATCAAAACATAAAGCCACATGAATCCCAAACAGTGCTGCAAAACCCTGGTCTTTCCTTTGCCAAAATTGCAGAGATATAATGTACAATAGAGTCTAAGCTTTTCCCAAAAGTCCAACCCTGAAAATGACGTAGAAAATACATAATATAGGCAAGCCAACCCATTCCCTTGTCTCTAGGGGTCGAGCTCATCATCCTAGGAGTTGTTTCAACCAATTCTAAACAAAGCACTACAATCTAGGCATCCAAAACAACATGCCTCTAAAAGAAGGGAAATTGATCCATTCATTAAATTTTTACTATTTTTTTTAATGAATCATCTAGAATAGGTAAATAAGTGCCCAAGTTACATCATGTACATCAAATTACATCAAGTTGGGTCAAAAATCACATCAAGAGGTGAAACTGGTCATAACTGGCCGAAATTCTGAGCTAGAAGGTGAAAATTTGACCAAAAAACTATATGCGCCGCGCGCCTGAGCTCTATGCATCATGCGCCTTTCAGCCTACTTTTGGGGCACTTCCTGACATCCAAATCAAGCTCATAATAGCTGGCTAGAATTCTCTAGATGTCTGCTATCCAACCCAAGTGGAATTTCGCAATTTGGAGCTCATTTGCCCCTTCAAAATGTTATTCTCCCATAAGTACTTCCTGTTGGAGCAAAAGGTGGCAACAAGGTGGTTTTCATGGTGTTTTTGGGCCTTTTGATCATCCAAAACTTGATGAAATGCTTCGGCAATACTTGAGCATACATAACTTACCATGAAAAACCCAAAAATATAAAGTTTTCCTTCAGCAAGTGTCCCAATCAAAAGCGAGCGCGTCGACGCGCTACGCGTTGAGCTGAAAAACCTGTTTTTAAGCCAAAATTTTTCAAAATGACAAAAATTTCTCCAAAATTGCTCAAATTCGGATCGAAGACCCTCCATCATGTATTATGTCCAGCAATGAAGCCTCGGCCAAAATTTGGAGTGGATCAGGCTTTTTCCGCCGTTTTAGTGCTCTGCTCAACCTCCTCTTTAGAATCTTCATTTTTGCTTTGCAGACATGCATACAAGCCCAATAATGAGTTTCCATATGACGAAGCATGTCTTTGTCTCTGTTGGCCTTTGCCAACAATTTCTCCAGATGAGCATTAACATGTATGAGCATAGACTCTCGATCAGCCGATGTCATATCACCAGGTCTCTTTCGGGCCAATTCTCGATCCTCACGGATTTGCCGCAGCTCATAAAGTGTATGTTCATCCTCTAGCTGTTTGTTACGTTGCTCCAGGTAGTTTATCACCCACTGAGCCATCGGAAATTTCTTTCTCAGTGAGTCATTCTCAGCTTTTTGCTCCCGGATGATCTCCTTTAGCTCCAAGCTAGGAGAGCTCGCTTCAACATCAATGATCATGAAATCAGTGTCCCGGCCTCCTAAAGGACCCTCACCATGCATAGGCCTCTCGCCCCTGTCCTGGATCTGTACCTGTGCTGAAGAAGAAGGTGAGACCCCTTCCACATCATGTGGAGATAATACTCGCTCTATTGATGGAGTCAACGAGACCCCTTCCACCCCGGGTGGAGATAGTACTTGTCGTGTAGATGCAAATAAGGCCCTGTGGCCTTGCTAGTATGTCACATACAATGGAACACTTGTATGCTCAGTCTCAGGAATGTCAGGCTGGTGTGAAGGCTCTCCCTCATCATGAACTATCTCGGGAAGCGGCTGTGGCACTGTGAAGAAGTCACGGGAGATGAAATCCTCCCAAGTGATGCCCTGCTGTGTCAACTGATGTACCACTACGATCTTGATCAACGTGTAATGATATATACTTCTATGCTGCTATGCTGGGGTCTTCTTTTGTACTAAAACCACCATCCTCTCTATGTTGCGACACATGAAATACGAAATGTTCATCATACGTACCCTCGTGAAATGAATCAACAAACGGACATGGTACGCATAGAGACGCGAGAATCTACCCTCGCAACTGAAATACCGAATGATGAGTTTCATCAATGGTGCAAACTCATCCCTCAGGAATGTGAAAGCAAAAACCGTGCTCAGGTGTCTCATATACCCAGGTTTGATGTATGGCTCATAGTAGAATTTGTCTAACTGCTGGCGTTTGTTCCATTCCTCTCCTATATTTGGTATCCCGGTGGCGTGAGTAATAGTCTCTGGTGACAAAGTGAAATTTACTCCGGCAAGGTTTACACGGCCATCATGTAAATGTAGAACAAATAGACGAACTAGTTCACGATGATGCTGGGTTTGTGAGATCATCTCACTGTATTGGAAACATGACTGACGCTGAAAACAATCCATTGCAAGCGGGCAAGCCTGCAATTGAGCCAAAGAAGTAGGCTCCTCCCTGACATGCTGACCACCTTTGCCACTTTTGTGAGACCTCTGTGGCACATTACCCTCAGCTGTAGAATCATTGTCATATTCCTACTCATAAACTGAATCCGTCTCTCACATAGACTTTGAAAACAAGATGTCTGCAATATATATGCTGATATCAAAACTGCTCTGAATGAAACTATGTGTGCAATTGAATGTGAACTCCTTTTTGCTCTAACAATGTTGTGACCAAGGGGAAAAAACAAATGTACAAGGGAATATTAGGAAAGGGAAAATATCATGGAATTAGGGACTTTGAAATAAAATGTAATTGGGTAAGGAAGGGAAAATGTATACATATGGAAACAGGGTTTAGGGTTTCGGGGGATATTGAATAGTTTTTAAGGAGTTTCCATAGGGGTAAGGGATTAGGGGTTTAGGGATCATATGATAGGATTATGAGGGGATTAATGAGGAAATTTGATGAGTTACTTTGGGAATGGGGGATAGCGGGAAGTGAGGAAAAGAGTAGACCTTGGTGACAACACTGTTTTCAAAACCCTAAGCAATGTTTCTTATTGGCAAAAGGGAGGTTTTTCAAAGTCTTGTTTCAATGGGCATGAGCCATGAACCATTCACATTTCACCATTAAATACAAAACAATTGTAGTGGATGAGAGCCTACCTGGCAAATTTATGGGAAGTTTGGGCGATTTGATGAATTTGCAAACAAGTTTCGGGCTTCAAACTGAGTGCGTCGCACTCATCACCCGGTGCGTAGTGTGCTCCCTATGCGTCGCGCGCGTGAAAATTTACACTAGCCAGTGGAGCCCAGTGCGCCGCGCGCACTCAATGTGTCGCGTGCCTTCTGTATGGGTCACGCGCACCCTCAAGCCTGTCAATCAACCCTTCAAACGCGTCTTCTGGCCTCCACTTCACAAATTCGACTTTTGCCTTGAGAAATGGTGGAAATGGATGATCTTCCATGATTTATATGTGAAGAAAATATCTCACCAAATCAGATTTGATTTTAAATTGCTCCATAACCCACTTTCATAATGTTTGGCATTTTGACATTCTTTCAGGATTAATAGACTTCTGCTTTTTGGTTTCCTTCTTAAATTTTGATGAAATAATGATTTTCTTTGATACTTTTTACAGGGATAACTGTGATATGATTTGACAAAGGAGACCAAGGCTACGCTTGGACAATTCAAGAACTGAAATTTTTGAAAATTTGTTACAAAAATGAAATGTCGACTTATCTTCAAAACAGATTTTTGAAGAGAAGTCATAATCTATCCGTATAACGATAAAAATCTTTGAGATAACAACCTATCGAGGACCTCCCTCTGGCCTGTTGGATTTATTAGAGTTTACAAAAACCAAATTGACTCAACCCTAGACCTAATGACCGAGAACACTTGTCATGACCTAGAAATTGAAACAGGGCTGCAAATGACTATTTCAAGACTTTGATTTTCTATAAATGGACCTGAGCCAACAGTGCCAAGCATGAGGGGAATGAGTAACACAAACCTTTCTGTCAGATTTATGGCATGCTCCTCACAAGTGCAAATGATCGAAACTGATGGGACACCTAAACATGAAGTGCAAAAAAGAGTTTTGATCTCTAACAGAGGGATAACCAGACCGACTCGAACATTGGCTCCAATGGGGATGATAGCTCCTCGGAGGTGCCAAGAACAACAGATCTCTGTGAGTGATGGAGGGATAAATAGACCGGCTCGAACATTGGCTCCAATGGGGATGGTAGCTCCTTGGAGGTGCCAAGAACAGCAGATCTCTATGAGAGCTGGACAGTGCCTTCATCCATTGGGCTATGGAGTCATTATTTCAACAGAAAACTTGGACAATGTAAGTGATTGCAGATTTGACTGAAAACTGAAGACAACTTTGACCAAAACTGACTCGATTTTTAAACTAAAAGGACTAATACAACTGACTTGAAAAGCTTCAAACCAACTAAGCTCCATCTCTAGAATTATAGCCTTCGCTGCGGGCCCCAGATTGAAGATGATAAATTAGTACATATGTGCAATAAAACAGAAGTAAAACGATATATACAATGATGATGAAATGAGTAGAAAATACTCAGAAGTGGCATCGCTTTAGCAGCTGACCATTGATCGGCCCTGCAAGACAATCATCTCCATTCATTTATTTGAGAAGAAAAGTGTTCTGGCCACGATACACTGCAATCTTGTAAGGACCCTTCCATAAGTTTTCAAATTTGCCGTGCTTTCCTTTGTCTTCATCTCGGGCATCCCACCTCAAAACTACCTCATCTAGCTGAAACGTGTTTGCTTTTGCCTTCCTGTCATAAATCTTTTTTATGCCCTCCTACAACTTGAAATTATTTTGAAATACCTCCTCCCGTGTCTGCTGTAAATGAATCATCTGATTAATCCTTCTCTGCATAGGATCTTCTTCACTACCAGCTTCCTGAAGCAATTTGACTACCAAGACAACAAGTGAAGTAGGAAAAACCATGTTTGTCCCGTACACCAACTTGAAAGGAGACATGCCAATAGACTGTTTCTAACTCACCCTATCAGCCCATAGTGCATTCACTAATTTCTTGTGCCAGCCCTTTTTATTAATTTCCAGCAATTTCTTAATGATATTAACCAAAGATTTATTATATGACTCCGCCAATCCATTTCCCTGAGGATGGTATGCGGTTGAATGTCCCAAGCTGATATTGTACTTATAGCAAAACTCAACCATTCTTTTTGACTTAAATGCCACTGCATTATCTGTGATTAGCTTACTAGGACACCCAAAACGTGACAAAATATTGGTTTCGAGAAAAGAGGTAATTACCGCATCCATGGCTTGTCGAGTAGGAATCGATTCAATCCATTTTGTGAAGTAGTCCATGGCTATCAATATCCATCTATGCTGTCTTGACGATGCCGGACGGATTTCCCCGATGAAATCCAATCCCCATTGCTGAAAAGGTGCACTAACTTCAATTGCTTTGAGAGGCAAAGGCTGTAGTTTCTGCTTCCCTTCAAAAATTTGGCATTCGTGACAATTCTTAACAGCCTTACACACATCGGAAAACAACGTAGGCCAATAATAACCTGCCCTTAGAATCTTATTCGCTATGGTTTTCCAAAACAGATGGCCTCCGTAGTCTCCTCTATGAAAGTATTCCACAACTCTTTTGGCTTCCTCCTCTACCAAACAATTCAATAACATTCCACCAGGGTCTTTCCAATACAATGTAGAATTTAGTATGCAGAATTTTGCAGCTTTCAATTTCAATGTTCTACTCTTATTTCTAGGCATTCCGGGAGGTGAAGACAAATTCTGAAGTACATATAAAATGTCAACATACCAAGGGGAAGAAAGAAACATATCAGATACCTAAACTGATGAACTCTCCTCATCTTCATCAGACATAGCAGAAATCAAATTTATATCTAGCACCTGCAGATTTGTTTCAGCCATGAGCTTGGTGAGTCCTTGTCCTTTGATTAGCTTGGTTGGTTTAATCTCCACATTGTATTCTAAAAACGTAGTGATCCATTTACCCCGTCTTCCTTCTGGATCTGCCAGTACCAAAACATCTTTAACTTCTGCATTAGGAACATATGCTATAATGTGGGAATGTAGTATATACACACGGAAATATGCTTGATGACTGATTTACACACAGAATGTAGTATATACACATGGAATGTAGTATATTCACGCTTCTAGAGACAAAACCCTAGACTCAAGAATTAAAATGACTCTTTTTGACCAAAATGGCATTAGATGACTGCAAATGACGAGAAATGAACTTTGGTGAATTATACTCTGACAGAGGATTGACAAGACTGAGTCTAACATTGGCTCCAATGGGGATGGCAGCTGCCGCTTCTTGGAGGTGCCAAGAACTGCAGATCTTTGGGAGAGCAGATAGTGCCTCCATCCATTGGGCTATGGAGTCATTATTTCAACAGACAACACGACACTTCTGACTCATTAATGGACTGAAACTTGATTGGAATGATTGAAAAACTGACTCAGCAAACTTCCAACCAAAACTGTAATGAAATTAGAATGAAATGATGCCCTTTAGCTGCTTATTTATTTACAAAACCTACCCTACTTGGCTGCAAAAACAATAAATTAGGTAATACTGTAATGCCAGGTCAACCATTCAAGTAAATCTGAGAAGAATGTTTCTTGAGAGTGCTTCAACCAGATCACAGATACAATTGCTGGCAGCCCTACATGCACATAATGAGTCTGATCATGTAAAAGACAGTTTGATTTGTCAGTCAAATTGAAAAACATTTCCATGTACATTGCAATAGGATCGCAAAAGCCAGACTCTGTCTGCTGCCCCAACTTCGCAATACATACTTCCAGCTGCACACTGTCAATGCAAACATCTGTAGGCAGCGCTATTATTTCTTGTTTTGAAGGAGGAAGCGTTTCCAAGAACTTGTTGGGATCTCAGAAATCATATGAATAGATTTGCTCATTCAAATACTAAATATTCTTCTCAAGTTTTTCAACAATTAACTCACAGACACCAGTTTTAGTTTCAAGAGGAAACTTCGAAGATTTCAAACATTGAATCAAGGCACTAAAAAATTCTTCATTAATTTCAATATCCATTAACCAATCTGTAACTTCTTTTACAGCTTCACAAAGTGCAGGGTTTGTCACATACCCTACCATTGCATAAATGGATCAGCGAGCACTGGAATGTCTAGATCGAGTTGGAGTCGCCAGGTGAATGTTTCAGCCTTTCATATGTGTTTGACTGCTGTCCACTGTCATCATCAGATCTACAACTTGATTTCATGTATTGGGACAAGACAATCAACAAGTCGAATGTCACATCAACACAAACCATCTTCCCCAGTATGGTTGCCACTATGTTAGCGCTCGAATCTGCCTCAGGATGAGGAAGGAAAAACTCAAGGCAACATCAAACCAAGCTCAGCCTCATAGCTAGCCCTACGAGGAAAGGAGAGGGCTTTATCCGGTTGATCTCGATAAAATAAGCAATAGGGTGCAAGATGAATTTTAAAATGGGAACTGATTTTAGGCTAGTAAATAGATAGAAAGGGGTTTTTTGATAAATGATTGGGTTTCCTGGGCTGTGTGGGGCAAAGACAGCAAGAGCAGAGATTAAATGAAAAACACAGATTATCTCCTGAGGCAAGATACGCATGAAGTTTAACAATCAAATTGGAATTATATGGAGTGAAAGATTGCTGCGAGGTTGACAAGGGCAATAGTTGAATCCTTATCAAATTGAAGAAAACATAGAAAATGAATACCTCCCAAGGCAAAGCAGTAAACTGGATTCTGCCTTTCTCACTTAAAATTATTCAACAGAAAATGATTATGAAATGAAATGTAAAACATTACAAGCTACATATGAAACATAAGAAAAGACAAAATGCTAAATCCACACCACAAGAATCTTAGGGGTCAGAGCTGTATTTTTTCATTAAATTCCTGTCAAAAACTATACAATGAAACTATGTTCTCTCTCTACCAGCGTTTTAGAACTATCCCCCCTGCTGCAAGTGATTTTTAATACAATATATAAGCCTAGAGGTGGGATAACAAATCAACCTCAATAAGGAATGGTTTAATTATCATTTAGTCAAACAAAACTGCAGAGCCAATCATTTGTTCTGAAGGCAGAACAATGCTTTCCCTGAAGATAGAATAGTGTTGCTTTTTCTACTTGAATCTACTTGATGATCGATGAATAGGCAACATCAGGAGCTTTAGACCATTCGAATTAGGAAATCAGAAGTCATAAATAGGAAATCGAATCGTATTATTCTGCTGTAGTTAATATCTTCATTTCAAATTAGCCTTTCGATCTCTGACTGCCACTTGTTTTTCCTTTATTTTCTAACTTGTTAACAAAATGCTATTTGAATAAAAACTAATTTTAATAAAAATGGTTTTTAGACTAAAATTTCCCCTTTTAATAAATGGAAACAAAGTTCTGTCATCTCCAGCTGTGGTATTTTCCCTTGCATTGGAACCTCTTTAATGCTCACACCTATATTGCCTATAAAGTGCATATGTTCAAAACGAATGTTTCCAGAACGTGATTCTGTCATTACTTGCAAAGATTTCGGTTTTCTTCTATTGCAAGAAGCCATATGTTCGAAAAAGGAACCATAAAATATATATAAACTTAGTAGGATGTGGAAAACTTTGAATACCCAGTGGGTACGTGGCATCCCAGCATGGATTCTCAATGTCATTGAAATGTTTGCTCACACGGTCTTCTTTCTATGCACACAACACTTTATCCTTATATGTTTCCAAAGTGGTAAGCAACAATTAGTGCAGAGCTAATACTCAGACAATGCAACGCTTTCCCACAATCCACTGCAATGAATTTTAAGGCCAGTTTCAACATCCCGAATTTCGCATTGAAAGGTCCCAGGAGGCAGAAAAAATTGTATCTTTTTCGAACCAGTCGAAAGAAGAAACCAATGACTATGTCTGCCCTTGATGCGTTAATGCTGGTATCTGAATTCGAGATCTTCGATCGACTGTAAGGCTAACATTTTTGCCCCTTGATAGTATGAACAGAAGAAAGAACTGAGATAAAAATTCCGTCAATGGGTTTGTCAATACATAAATCGTGGGTCTGTTCTTAGTTTTAGAAACACCATTGACCTTTGCACCAGATTTAGAAGCCCATGATAGAAACTAACACTCTTTCTGCTTGAGGTGAAAGCATGAAAGCAATAACTAAACAGAAAATTGGAGACAAAAGCGATGCCATTACTTCCAAAGTGGTACCCCACCCCACATAAACATCGAACCTGTAAGCAGTTGGAGGCATTTGATACGAAACTGGGCGCAAGACAAATTTTTTAGCTCTGTCTCTGTATGGGTAGCGCACCTACCCAATGGGTAGCGCGCCTCATATGGGTAGCACGCACCCTGTATGGGTAGCGCGCACCTCCAAACACTGTCCATGGCTATGAAAACACGACTTCAGCTTTATAATGTTTCAGCACTTTGACATTTGATATTTTAATACAGTGCTGCTCTTTGACTTTATCTTGCTTTGACTCTGAGTTCACACACCAATTTAGGATCAACATTTATCAATATACCAGCAGACAACTATTACTTAAACCAACATAGAGTGAGAAGAGCTGAGTGATTTGCATCTTTGCAGAGAAACGATAAAAATTTTGATTGTCTACCCTGTGCATCGTGCGACATACCCAGTGCACCACGCCTGGTGAGTGCACCGCGCCAGTGTATATTTGCACTGTGTAAAAGCACCCAGTGCGCCGCGCTCCTCCAGTGCGCCACGCCACCTGTTGTGTGTGCCGCGCGCCATCTTTACACAGTCACGGCTTTAGTATCACAACTTTGTTCTTCCAATGTTCACACTGAAATTCTCTCTTAAGCTTTTGATATCTCATTGAGTGCAAATGAAATTTAAAATTGGAAAATGTCTCATTGAACCATGAATTTTGATTTTTGCTTTGTAATAACCCACTTTGTTTCAGTATGTAGAACTTTGGCATTTTGACAAACTCTGTCTTTCATTTTCTTCTCTAACCTTCTTTAGCTGAAATAATGGTTCTTTTGGGGATTGTTTTGCAGAGATAGGAGCTGCCAAACTTAGTAAGATAACCAGGGCTTGCATTCGAAGTACTCCATGATGGAATACTTTAAAATGCAAATTTATTACAAAAACAAATTTGACGATTTATTCTCCAAAACAGAGTTTTGGAGAAGAATCATTTTCGAACATTACTGATGATGAAGCTCTTGGAATAAGAAAATTATTGAACCTCCCTCTGGCCTGCAAGCGTTATTTCATGCTTCTGGAGACAAAACCCTGGAATCAAGAATTAAAATGACTCTTTTTGACCAAAATGGCATTTGATGACTGCAAATGATGAGAAATGAACCTTGGTGAATTATACTCTGATAGAGGACTGACAAGATTGAGTCTAACAGGTACACCGCTTGAAGTTATTCCATACTTAAAGATGAAATAGTAACCAAGTTTGTATTAATGCATAAAGTGAAATTACAATAGATCAGTTCTTAACGAGACTCGATGATCAAAGTTTTGATCTTAAAGGAAATTACATAAACATAACAACATCTCTCCTGAGCTAACAATGCTGCCCCTTTTATAAGGGTGAAGGCGGAGATATCTAAGTGTAGAAATAGATAAAACAACAATCCCTCAGGATCAAGGATCCTGAGGGATTCGCCGAACCGTTAGTCCTTAGTCATCTCTTTTCTTTCTTGCGCCGAGCTGATATCTCCACTTCCTTTCCAGGGCTGATTCGCTTTGATTTGCTTTTCCTTGTTTGCATACGGTCTCCCGTCAAAGGGACAGCAGTTAACCTATCCTTGTCCTTTCCCTTGGCACGACAACTTCTCGTTTTTCCTCCTTCCTGCATAAGGAAATGACAATTGGTGTTTTTGTCTTGCATATTAATTTCACATGTTTTATTACAATTCCTTGTCGTTTTCCTAGTTCATGATGTAAAAGGTTTGTAAGTTCTAATGAAAAGACGTAAAATAATTATCAGAAACATACCTTCTTTAGTACTCCACACCCCCCCCCTACTTACCCTTTTTCATGCCCTCATGAAAAAATTGTAGTTGACGTGTAAGGCAGTGAGTGAGTAAGCTAGAGATGGAATCTCATGTGAAGGCCTATAGCCATGATGTGTAACTAGGTATTCAAAGAAATGGCCTGTCTGACCCTCAGGCATCTCATACAGGCCTTGGTATCCGGGTGCAAGGTGCCAAATAATTGGACTCCGGAACCTATATCCTAACCAGGATGGCCCTACCCTCAAAATGACTTCTCCATTGAGGTGCAAGCGATTGGCGGCTAATTTAGAATTTTCATACTTAAATGGTTCCCTGAGCTGGATATTCGGATTAGAGATTTGATACCGAAATTTAGCCGCATCAATGGCAGGGTCTTTGATAGAGAAAAAGTATTCTAATCCCTGTCGAATGATTGCCCCATGCATGGGTCCTAATGCTTCAATTACACCTGGAGTCTTCACGAGGTTTTTATGTTTTCTCCACAACTTTACTGGATCCCTAGGCTCAGATCCTATCCACAAATCTAATCCGTTTTCTTGTCTTTGGAAAATATTATAGGCTTTAAGCAATTTAATTTGATTAACCCCAAATGAAATAAATGCCTGTAATTGGATATCCCCAACAAAAGGGCCAGGGTTCAGCTCGGTCTTGTGGTCTAATACAAGGTTATACAAATAAAACTCGCACAGTAGTCTCTTAACTTTTACCTCGTAGTGCTTACCGCAGTTTATAAAATCATCGATGGTGTTAATTTGTATAGGAGCACCTGCTTTAACAGCCTTTATTTTCAATTGCAAATATCATTCCATTAAAAACAAGGCATAATTCTTAGCAGGGTCTCTAAATGCTAGGATGTCATTGTATAAAGAACATAAGGTATCCATCTGCTTGATGACTATATCTAACCTACGAGTTACCTTCGTGACTTTTTCTTCTTCTCTTCGCCACCCTTCAAAGGCCTGGCTTTCGGATAGATTGACATTCCTAAGTTGCTGCTGTAGCTCTTCATACTTTTCTCGAGGGACCATTTTCTCTCTAAGCTTTTCTGCTGCTTGCTGAGCTTGCTTCAAACCCTTTCGTAAGGTTACTGTTTTTGGATCTCTTTTACATGCGGCAGTGGAGGCTGGGAGTTTTACCTAAATTTTACTATTGTGTTGTTTTGAGTTCATGACTCTTATCACTCCCGAAGGTGGTGTCTTAGTCTGAATTTCCTTATCGCAGGTCAACATATCATCCATTTTTATCTTAACGTAGATATCAATCCATTGTTGTTCCTTTTCAATTGGAATAACAGTTTGTTTCTCAACATCATTTGGAACAACAACCTGGTTTTCGACAGGATTTTGAATAGCAGGATGGATTCTAGTCCTCCGCCCCTTTGTCTTGAGGGGTTTTGCTGGAGTGGTTGCATTTTTCCTTCCCGAAGTCCTTTTTACCCTTTGCCTTGCTTTTAGAATCCTAATCTGCTCGTGGAGCTAAACTATTATATTCAGTAATCTCTGCTATTCCTTTCGCAATTCCCTAATTTCTGCAATTTCCTTAGAAGGAACAATAGGTTGTTCACTACGGCCTGGAGTGTGACTAATTCCCTGATTTTCTCTCTGGGGTGTTTCTTCATTTCTCTGCTCTAGTTGTTCCAAGGCAAGAACCCTAACTGGTTCTGTTATTTCTTGGGCGACCTCCTTTTCTGCCCCCGTTTCCTCTGGAATTTCTTCTGGTGTCTTCTGGCTAGGAACAGATTGTTCCTGTTCAGTATCTCCTGTCATATTTTCATCATGAACAGGAAGATCTTCTTCTTCTGCCTCCTTTGCATGTGATTCTTTAGGTGCATTTTCCTCCCGAGGTTTTTCTTCGGCATGGAGGTCTGATGGACTGGAAGGTTGGCCTATTTCGCCCATATTGGCCAATTTATCTTCTCCCAATGGGTCCTGCAATGGCCTACCTTCCTGCTGTTCTGTTTCCTCCTCCTGCTCAGATTGCTCGGCTTCTTCTTCTTTTTCTCCTTCTTCTTCAGACTGCTCAGCTTCTTCTTCTTTTTCTCCTTCCTCTTCTTCCTGCATTCATTTCTCATTGTCTTCCCCTTCCAATTGTGGGGGTTGCTCATCTTCTATTTCTTCCGACTGGTTGGTGTTTCCTTGTGGCTTCTCCAACCTTCCTCATAGCCCTGCTAGCTGGACTGATTTCCTGCGTTTTTCTGGACGCTCGGGTGTGCTGGTGGCATGTTTACATTTTGGGGATGGTGTGGTCAATCCTCCATTTATTATGGCAATTAGCTCTTCCCAGCTGCTCTGCTACTGGGTAAGGCTATGGCTGACTTTTAACTGAATCAACCCATGATGACTAACAATTGACTCTTCATGCCGTGCCCTTTTTATGCTCCGTGCAACGTCATGAAGTAAATGAATTCAAAAATGTAGGAAAATTTACAGAGCATTTTTACTTTAGTACAACAAAGAGTTTAAGATGTCATGGTCTTACTGTTAGCCTCCTACTCATAGCAGGTATAAATCTTTCATGATTGACATTTTTACATGCCAAATATGTCGTACTATGCATACTGCAATGCTCCATATTTACTAAAAAAGGCCAAGGAAGGATGCCATGAGAGTGTGCTAGCCTAAGTGCCACTGCTGTATTCCAATTTTGATGAGTTATTCCACTTTTGAAGAATTTTCAGTTAGAAGGAGGTCCAAACAGCTTAATCTTGGTCTCCCTAGGTTTCAATTTCTTGTTGTAAAATCTAGAGAATCATTATCTGTCCAAACAGCTTAATCTTGGCAGATTCTTAGATAGGTAGAGAAGCAAGGGTGCTCAACAACCTAATCTGAGCCCCTGGATGAAATAAGGGTAGATGTAGATAGGAGGGCAAAGAGAAAAAGTTGAAAAGCTGGGTTTGCTAGTTCAGCTGCACCCAAACCAAAAGAAGAAAAAATGCTAGGTAAGTAGGCTGGGTAAGTAGCTTTGTGGTTGCAAAAATCAAGCTATGTGATCCATTTCATGTTTTCAAAGTGTCATATCTATTTAGGTCACAAGTTGGAGGTAGTTTTCCATTTAAAGGACTTCAAGCGAGGCATGTCTAACTCCCCCCTTCTTCCTCTTCCCCAAATCACTCACTAACTTCCCCTAAAGAGGTCAAGATCTGCTTGATACCTCTCAGATTCATCATTATTCATATTAGTAGCCTTGGTAAGATCTGCTTTACTCAAGGAAAGTCCATACTTCCCCCACAACTCTTACTTCTCCTTGATAGCCTAAGATTTACATACTTAGTGCTTTTTCTCATCATTGTCATGTTGACTGCTAACTCTACTATGTAACTCCCTATCTATCTCCCCTTCCCCCTACTAAAACTATGTTAATAACTCCCCTATATACTTATTCCCTTCCCCTAGTTGATATATAACCATAAATACACGTGGGAATTGCTAAGTTTATCTGAAACGCAGGAAGAACCCTCATTTCCCCCCTCAAACCATCTTTTCATGCATTTCGGATCCCTTCCCATGCCTTGAAAATCCCTTCAAACATCAAAAATTTGCTTCCGATCATAAAAACCCGCATCACTTACCTTGGGCCATGCTCCGATTGCAAAAGGGTTCTATTGGGCCCCCTCCGATGCGATATCGCAGTCAGGAGGGAAGTCGTGTATCAAAACAACGCATAAGTGTGCCCTCGATTAGTTTCGCTGACAGCGATTTCGCCGATTGGCATATCGCTATGACAAAACAAACATACATGTGCGCCGCCGATATGGTTCATCGTCGATGGTCTGTTGCCGATCGCATATCGGTGATCGGCAATTCATGAGAATCCACGCCATATATATATATATTTATTTATATATATATTTAATATTATATATATCTATATCTATGTTTATAATATATATATATATTTATATATATATATATATATTTATATATATATTATATATATAAATATATATTATATATTGTATATTATATATTCGGCCTGTCCCTTATCCTTTCGCCGCCTTCTCTGTTCTGCCATCTGTCCGATTGCCCGCGCCCTAGATCTACGGTGGGCGGGTCTGTTCCCTTCTGAACTTGTCAATGATTAGCGTCCGGGGATGAGTGTTTTTCCCGTGCCATGTAACCCTGCCACGTTACCCGCCATACTGGGTCCCACCGCTGATGTCATGCTGACGTCATCCGCCGAAAGAAAAGCGCGCAAAGGCAAAATCGCTGCTTAGTAAGCCCGGAATGAAAATATGAGGAAGTTTTCGATTTTTACCCGAAAGAAAGTAGAAAGGAGCGAATTGACCAGTTAAAGAGTATCAGAGGAGATGAAGCCAAATTTCATGTCAAAGAGTATCAGTGAAGCGGTAAAGAGTATCGGATCGACAATATCAAAGCAGGTGAACATTAAAAGCCTCCATCAAAGTCCAAGAACGTGGTGAAGCCACTTAAGACTCTCAGATCACAGTTAATGCACATCAAAGCCACTCAAGAGGAGTGGAGCAGAGACCAATGCGTAGTTATGATAAACGACCAGCGCATAACAACAAAGAACACATTCCTACTCATTTTTGAGGTAGCTGCCCCAACGCAACACTTAGATAAATATTTCATGCATTTACTTCAAGATAAGATAAATAAAAGCACTCATTTCCCTCAGATCTGTTTAAGATCTGTTGTAAAAAATATTTATTAGATATTTTCTCTATATATACGACCCTCTGTATTGAGAAAAGGGGGGAATGGCTGGTTACTGCACTCCAAGAGAGACTCGCTCTGTATCTGATATGTTTTACTTAATCAAAGATTGTTGAAAGCTTGGAGAATGGACTGTTTGATGTATTGTTGATGTCTCTGAAGAGTGAATGAGGGAAATATTGTGCTGCTTTATGAATCAATAAGTGTTCCTTACCTCTATTATTTCAATTTCACATAGGCTCAAGTCACAGAACAAAAGTTTGGTTTAGAATTTTCTTACTTGCACTCTATGCTTAGTTTCCGTGGCTTCTTAATGTTTTCTTCTTGATTTAAGCATAAATATGGATTCCTTATGGCTCATATTTTCTCTACTTCACATATGAATGACTGTTATCTAGGAATTCTTAGCTGCTCCTAGGTAGAGCTCGTTCATCTTCCTTTTGCTAACCTGATTGAGAGATTCTTTGTTGCCTCTCAATTCTTAGCATGCAATCCATCTTCATTTACCTCAAGTATTGTTTCATGAGCAGCTACCTTGCCCCTTTTTCCTCTTGTGACCAAGAAAATGCACTAGTAGTCTTACTCCATGACTCCATGCCCAATGGTTTAAAACTTGTCACACTATGCATTGCCTCTCTACTTGAAAGTAACCTCCTTCCACCCAAACACAAACAAAACCCCTTGAACCCAATAACTAGCCTAAAATCATCATCAATAAAGCTAAAATCATTAAGAGAGAGCCCTCTCTGATTGTAGGTGGGTTAGAACCTGTAATCCAAAGATTGGTTTGTGGTTACCTCGGCCATATCCCTTTCAGGGGCTTAGGGACAACCTGAGTGATAACATAATGGCGACTCCACTGGGGACCATCCCCAGATAATTTAACAAATCAAGTTGGAAAGCTCCACTGGGATAGAGTATGACCTGCAAAGTTTTCCTACTAGCCCAAAATTTTTCTAGGAAAGTCCCAAAAGAAACAGTATAGAAGCTGGCCCCAAAGAGGAAATCTCGTTTTTTGGAGAAAGTGCTCCTTTTCTTCAGATCTTTTTCATGTTTAGTTCTGATATTTGATGGTGGATAGAGATCAGGCACTTCGAAGTTAAGGCATCCACCTGGCGACTCCACTTCATTTTCAATCAAGAGTCCATTGGAGGAACGAACCAATTCTAACACCAAATAGTCCATATTCCAAAGCATTAACAGTAAGACAGGATGACCGGGTTCATGGAAGACCTTTCATTTGATGAAGCTTTAGATGAATTTAGAGAGATTTTATCAAAATTTGAACTTGATGAAGAATTTTTCAGATTGGTGTTGTTAAGAACAACAGGATGCCCGCATAACCTTTTTCTTGATTTAGTTGTTGAAAGATATGACAATGAAATTGAACTTTTGCATTCTCAAAGTTAGTCATATCATTTTCGCGATCCTAAAGAATTTTTCCAAAATCTTCCTTCCCCAAGTCATGAGGAAATGGTGCTACCTTCTGACTTACAGATTGAGGATAATCATGCTTTCAAGGCAAAAACTGAATAATTAGTTGCAGGGTGTATTACCGAGGATGCAGCTATTCCATTAGACCAAGAAGGCCCAGAAGAAACTATCCCACATGATGTTTTTATTGATCCTATAGCAGACCACATGGAAATTCCTCTCAACTCAAATTCTTTAGCATGCTTTCTCTGTGAGGACCAAATACATCAGCAACGACCTTTCTATGCCACAATTTTGATTATGGGGGCACATAACCGAATAGTGCTTCCAATTTCATTAACAATCAGTCAGCCAGTTCATTTTTTTCTACAGTTGCTTAAGTGGTTGCACTGGCCATTTGATTTCACCTAACAGCAAAGTAAGTGCTGATTAGGATAGGTAGGTAGGATTAATAAGGCAGCCGACAAAGGGAATTTTGTAGAGTACAACAACAATTGAAGATCAAGGCATTTTGACATGCTGTTCTTGGCTTTTCACAAAGAAAATCCATCCCCAAGTGGAGCCACTATTAGCCTCCTGCTCATAGTAGGTATCCATCTTTCATGATCGACATTTTTACATGCCAAATATGTCATACTATGCATACTGCAATGCTCCATATTTACTGAAAAAGGCCAAGGAAGGATGCCATGAGAGTGTGCTAGCCTAAGTTCCACTGCTGTATTCCAATTTTGATGAGTTATTCCACTTTTGAAGAATTTTCAGTTAAAAGGAGGTCCAAACAGCTTAATCTTGGTCTCCCTAGGTTTCAATTTCCTGTTGTAGAATCTAGAGAATCATTATCTGTCCAAACAACTTAATCTTGGTAGATTCTTAGATAGGTAGAGAAGCAAGGGTGCTCAACAACCTAATCCGAGCCCTTGGATGAAATAAGGGTAGATGTAGATAGGAGGGCAAAGAGAAAAAGTTGAAAAGCTGGGTTTGCTAGTTCAGCTGCACCCAAACCAAAAGAAGAAAAAATGCTAGGTAAGTAGGCTAGGTAAGTAGCTTTGTGGTTGCAGAAATCAAGCTATGTGATCCATTTCATGTTTTCAAAGTGTCATATCTATTTAGATCACAAGTTGGAGGTAGTTTTCCATTTAAAGGACTTCAAGCGAGGCATGTCTAACTCCCCCCTCCTTCCTCTTCCCCAAATCACTCCCTAACTTCCCCTAAAGAGGTAAAGATCTGCTTGATACCTCTCAGATTCATCATTCTTCATATTAGTAGCCTTGGTAAAGATCTGCTTTACTCAAGGAAAGTCCATACTTCCCCCACAACTCTTACTTCTCCTTGATAGCCTAAGATTTACATACTTAGCGCTTTTTCTCATCATTGTCATGTTGACTGCTAACTCTACTATGTAACTCCCTATCTATCTCCCATTCCCCCTACTAAAACTATGTTAATAACTCCCCTATCTACTTATTCCCTTCCCCTGGTTGAAATATAACCAGAAATACACTTGGGAATTGCTAAGTTTATCTGAAACTCAGCAAGAACCCTCATTTCCCCCCTCAAACCATCTTTTCATGCATTTCGGACCCCTTCCCATGCCTTGAAAATCCCTTCAAACATCAAAAATTCTGCTTCCGATCATAAAAGCCCCCATCACTTACCTTGGGCCATGCTTCGATTGCAAAAGGGTTTTATTGGTCCCCCTCCGACGCGATATCTCAGTCGAGAGGGAAGTCGTGTATCAAAACAGCGCATAAGTGTGCCCCTGATTAGTTTCGCCGACATCGATTTCGTCGATCGGCGTATCGCTATGACAAAACAAACATACATGTGCGCCACCGATATGGTTCATCACCGATGGTCTGTTGCCGATCACATATCGGCGATCAATGTTTCATGAGAATCCATGCCATATATATTTATCTAATATATATATTATATAATTATATATATAGGCCCCGTCCCTTATCATTCCGCCGCCTTCTCTGTTCTGCCACCCGTCCGATTGCCTGCGCCCTATATCTACGGTGGGTGGGTCTGTTCCCTTCCAAACCTGTCGATGATTAGCGTCCGGGGATGGGCATTTTTCCCGTGTCACATCACCCGCCGTACTGGGTCCCACCGCTGACATCATGCTGACGTCATCCACCAAAAGAAAAGCGCACAAAGGCGAAATCACTGCTTAGGAAGCCCGTAATGAAAATCTGAGGAAGTTTTCGATTTTTACCCGAAAGAAAGCAGAAAGGAGCGAATTGACTAGTTAAAGAGTATAAGAGGAGATGAAGCCAAATTTCATGTCAAAGAGTATCAGTGAAGCGACAAAGAGTATCAGATCGACAATATCAAAGCAGGTGAACATTAAAAGCCTCCATCAAAGTCCAAGAACGCGGTGAAGCCACTTAAGACTCTCAGATCACAGTTAATGCACATCAAAGCCACTCAAGAGCAATGGAGTAGAGACCAATGCGCAGTTATGATAAACGGCCAACGCATAACAGCAAAGAACACATTCCTACTCATTTTTGAGGCAGCTGTCCCAACGCAACACTTAGATAAATATTTCATGCATTTACTTCAAGATAAGATAAATAAAAGCACTCATTTCCCTCAGATCTATTTAAGATCTGCTGTAATAAATATTTCTTCGATATTTTCTCTATATATACGACCCTCTGTATTGAGAAAAGGGGGGAATGGCTGGTTACTACACTCCAAGAGAGACTCGCTCTGTATCTGATATGTTTTACTTAATCAAAGATTGCTGAAAGCTTGGAGAATGGACTGTTTGATGTATTGTTGATGTCTCTGAAGAGTGAATGAGGGAAATCTTGTGCTGCTTTAAGAATCAATAAGTGTTCCTTACCTCTGTTATTTTAATTTCACATAGGCTCAAGTCACATAACAAAAGTTTGGTTTAGAATTTGCTTACTTGCACTCTATCCTCAGTTTTTGTGGCTTCTTAATATTTTCTTCTTGATTTAGGCATAAATATGGATTCCTTATGGCTCATAGTTGCTCTATTTCACATATGAATGACTGTTATCTAGGAATTCTTAGTTGCTCCTAGGTAGAGCTCGTTCATCTTCCTTCTACTAACCTGATTGAGACATTCTTTGTTGCCTCTCAATTCTTAGCCTACAATCCATCTTCATTTACCTCAAGTATTGTTTCATGAGTAGCTACCTTGCCCCTTTTTCCTCTTGTGACCAAGAAAACACACCAACAGTCTTACTCCATGACTCCATGCCCAATGGTTTAAAACTTGTCACACTATGCATTGCCTCTATACTTGAAAGTAACTTCCTTCCACCTAAACACAAACAAAACCCCTTGAACCCAATAACTAGCCTAAAATCATCATCAATAAAGCTAAAATCATTAAGAGAGAGCCCTCTCTGATTGCAGGTGGGCTAGAACCTGTAATCCAAAGATTGGTTTGTGGTTACCTCGGCCGTATCCCTTTAAGGGGCTTAGGGACAACTTGAGTGATAACACTTACCACATCTTTTCTGCCTTCACAGGTGATGTAGCTTTGAATGGTCTTCGCCAATTCTTCCCACGGATCTCCTAGTACTGCTGACAGAACCCCCTTTCCTCTAATTGTCAGGCTCTGGCCTTCCTCCTGGAAGATTTCTATAATCTTCTGCAATCTCTCCTTCTTTAATGTCCATATAGGTCCAGCGGCTGGCAGTCCTGAGACTTTTGTGATTATGTCGTCAGTGACTACTATGCCTCTCCCCCTCACCGTGGAGTGATCCTCTTGCAAGTTTTGCAAGAATTCAATTGCCACAGTCTCGTTAGACTCCTGCAAGCGGTTGAGATAAGTCAGCCACCCTGCTTTTTCCAGGATTTCCCGGGTAGTAGTAGAGATTGTTAACACCTGCGGTTCTCTCTGAATCGATCTTCCTCCCATGTTTATGGTTTCGCTGTAAACTCTCAATGGAATGACAACTATTCACGCTATTAAAAACACAGAGAGGCTGACAAATGCAAAACTCGCTCAAAATCTAATACTGCAGAATATACAATGGAAATGGCTTATGAACAACAAGTCATGCATAAAAAATAAAAAAATAGCATACCGTTGATTCGTGCTATACCCCAGTACACAGCTTCCTGAATAGTGATATGACATGTAATCCAGGGAATGATGAGGTTAACCTCCCCCCCACAATGTGATAGGCCGTCAAATAAAGGAGCGACGTCCGTTCTGAAACAGAATCCTTAAGGAACAACGTATGGCAATATGCCATGCTTACAAAAGTGGCAAATTACCGAAATCGAGCCGTAAAGTTGAGTCGCTTAATACATAAGAGACTGCGGTGATATGATGCGAGGCTGGGGATAGGACATTTGCTGTGGATACAGAGTCTCATGTGATCATTGTCAATTGTTCTGTCATGATTGGTGATAATAGATATTCATGTGCTGTATGGTTTGGGAAATAATATATAATTGATTACTAAGGCATACGAAACAAAAGGGTGCTAATAACTACCTATTGGTGTAAATAATGTGACGTCAATACCATTAACAGTGCTCTGCTGCCGACAGGTGTCCATAACCTTGGTAGAGTTTTTTATTTCACCCATGGAACCATGATCCTTTGTGTATGCTTAGGAAATGTTGTGCGATGTCAAAATGTAGTCCATTATGCTAGCTTGGTGACTAGTTAGCCATAATCCCATTCACGAGGAAGGAGCGAAAGGTGGGCAGGCCGGCTCGTGATGAGACCTTCTGTTCCAAGGGTTCTTTATTTGATATACCTTTTGGACCATATCCTTGGTGTGGTGGCCATAGTGGGAATGCCACTTCGCTTTCGTCCTCATGATCATGGTAGGCTGGCTCTTGATGAGACCCCCTATCCTGCATTTGACAACTTATAAGTCATTAAGACATCATAGTTTGCTCTTTTTTTCTTTCTTTTTCATAAATTACTTTCCCTATTTATACACAAATGGTGGTTCAACACTCCTTAAGAGTAGGAATGGTGGAAGAAGTCTTAACATGTCAATAGGAAGATATAAACCCTTTTCTCTTATTCCTGAATAATAATCAAAGAGGATTAAAAGGGACCAACATGATAAAGATAACCAATCAGAGTAGAATTAGTAGAACAATGACAACAAAAGATAATGAATAAGCATGTCCTTCCTTCTATCCTCCTACCAATTCAGAGAAATTTCTTATAAAGATAGCGATTTATGATTCACTGATTTCAGTATGTTGTGATTTTGTATCCATTGCATAAGTGCATAGTTGTATTCTAAAAGACTTGAAAGAACAGGAACAATAAACATCCTTAATTTAGAACAGCGAAAAGAACAAGCTGTCTCAAAGGGAGAGAAAAATAATGCAAGTGGTGTTAATTTTGGAAAAAGGAACAACAAAAGACCACAAATGTTGTTCTTTTGGAAAAGGAACAACAGAAAACGCAAATGCCATTCCTTTGAAAAAGGAAAAGCAAAGATGGAAAATGCCGTTCCTTTAGAAAAGGAACAACATAACACACATATGCCATTCCTTTGGAAAATGAATAGCAAAAATAAAAAACTTTGTTCCTTTGGAAAAGGAACAGCAAAACACTCCAATGTCGTTCCTTTGGAAAAGGAACAGCAGAAATCGAAAATGCTGTTCCTTTGGAAAAGGAACAACAAAGCAAACAAATGCCATTCCTATGGAAAATGAACAACATAAATCGAAAATGCTATTCCTTTGGAAAAGGAACAACAAAACACACAAATTCTATTCCTTTGGAAAAGGAACAACATAAATTGAAAATGTTGTTCCTTTGGAAAAGGAATAGCAGAACACACAAATGCCGTTCCTTTGGAAAAGGAACAACAAAAATAAAAAACACTATTCCTTTGGAAATGGAACAGCAAAACACACAAATGCAATTCCTTTGGAAAAGAAACAACAGAAATAAAAAATGTTGTTCCTTTAGAAAAGGAACAACAAAACACACAAATGCCATTCCTTTGGAAAAGAAACAAAAAAACACACAAATGCCGTTCCTTTGGAAAATGAACATCAGAAATTGAAAACGTTGTTAATTTGGAAAAGGAACAACAAAACACACAAATTCCGTTCCTTTGGAAAAGGAATAACATAAATCGAAAGTGTTTTTCCTTTGGAAAATGAGCAGCAAAACACACAAATGTCATTCCTTTGGAAAAGGAACAACATAAATAAAAAATGTTGTTCCTTTGGAAAAGGAACAGCAGAACAAAGAAATAAAGAAAAAGAACAAAATTACAGTAAAATGACGGCTGATTCAAAGGGTGTTGTTCTTTTGAAACAGGAACAGCCAGAAGAGAATGCTATTCTTTTGAGAAAATGAACAGCAAAAATAGTAATGGAAAAATGTTGATTCAAAAATATGTAGAAATGATTGAACAAAAGAAAAGAAATTATGTACAAATTGTAAAAAGAAATAATTTTTTTAATGAATTACAGGTGAGAAGACTTCTTTTCCTCCCCGAAAATCTCCACATTAGAGTCTCAACGTAACTGCTGGCAGAAGGACTCCCGAGTGAGTGGTTTGCAAGAAAGATGAACTCAGTGGCCATTTGCCTTGAAGGCATATCCAGAACCGTCAATAGTGATTAAAGTAAGGGTACCATTGTCATGTACCTTCTAGATTTCGTATGGTCCCAACCAACGAGTCTAGAGTTTCCTGGGGAAGTCTTGAAACCTGGATTTGTACAAAAGAGCCCAGTCACCTTCATGGAAGACTTTATTTTTAATGAGAGCATCATGCCATTTAGCTCGCTGCTGCTGGATCAGGGTAGTGTTTTGAAGTGCAGAGAGCCTAATTTCATCTAGCTCATTGATGTCCTGTAATCGATTAATCTATGCCTCGGTTAGATCTAAGCCAACTTCCTGTGCTGTTCGCAATGTTTGGATTTCAAATTCTATGGGGAAAATGGGTTGTTTTCCAAACACTAATTGATAAGGTGAATAATCAGTGGTACTTCTCCATGTTGTTTTGTAAGCTCACAGTGCTTCAGGTAGTTTGGCAGCCCAATCACGTCTATGTGACGCAATGGTTTTCGTTAGGATTGCTTCTATTATTTTATTGCTGCTTTCTATCTGCCCATTTGGCTGTGGGTGGTATGGAGTAGTGATTTTATGTTGGACATGATAGTTGTTGAGTGTTGCAGCTATTCTGTTCCCAACAAACTGTGGTCCACCATCTGTAATTATCTCTCTTGGAAGTCCATAACGTACAAATAGATGGAACAAGAACTGTATGACAGAGTCCTCTGTAGCTCTTGGCAATGCCTCTGCTTCAGCCCACTTGGTGACATATTCTGTTGCCACCAAAATATATGTTTTCTGGTTTGATGATGGGTTAATTGGTCCAACGAAATCAAGAGCCCATCGCTCGAACGGTTCGATGACTAGCTTTGGTTTCAGAGGCATCTCGTCAGACTGACTAGGGCGTCCTGCTCTCTGGCAACTGTCATAGGTTTGGATGAATTTCTTTGCATCTTTGAAAATCATGGGCCAATAATACCCTGTTTGCAGCACTTTATGTCCAGTTCTGTGATCAACGAAATGTCCACCACATGGTCCGTCATGGTAGGCTTTTAAAATGTCAAAGATTTCATCTTCTTGAATGCATCTCCTGATATGCATGTCTGCCCCTGTGTGGAACAAATAGCCCCCAATCCAAGAAAATTGAGTACTCCGCTGAACAATCTGTTTCTGCTCAGTAGGGGTTAGATGCTTTGGTAGTTTACCTATTGTTAGTTAATTGGAAACATCAACATACCAGGGTGTTTGAATAGCCACAACAAATAGATGCTCATTCGGAAATTGATCTTCAACTGCTGCTGCATCGATTGGCTTTGGAATTCTTGAGAGAAAATCGGCTACAGGATTTTCTTTTCCAGGTTGATCCTTGATTGTAATATCCAATTCCTATAATAAAATCAGCCATCTAGTTATTCTGCCATTTGTGATAGGCTTGTTTGCTAAATACTTTATGGTAGAATGATCTGTGTACAAGATAACAGGATATCCAGTAATGTAATGTATGAACTTAGTGACAACATGTATTACAGCTAGAAATTCTTTTTTAGTAATAGTGTAGTTTAATTCAGTAGGGGATAAATTTTTGATAATGTAATAAATTGCATATGGTTTTTTATCCTCTTCTTGCCCAAGGACTGCTCCAATGGCTGTATCTGCGGCATCAGATGATATCTGAAATGGAAAATCCCAATTTGGTCCTCAAAGGATTGGGGGTGTGGATACAAGCTTCTTCAGATCCCTGAAAGCAAGTTCACATTTTTCTGTCCAAAGAAAATCAACGTTACCAGTTAGTGCATACAAAGGTGCAGCAATATGCAAATAATGTTCTGTAAACCTCTTGTAATAACCAGAAAATCCAAGAAAACTGCGTACCTCTGTTTGAGTGGTAGGAGTGAGAATAAACAAAATTATTTGGATTTTAGCTGGGTCTACCTGAATGCCAGCTGCTGAAATATAGTGTCCTAGGATAAGTCCTTCCGTCATTATCATATAACATTTTTCATGGCTTAAACAAAGCCTGGTAGCAATGCAGCGTTGTAGGACTTTTTCTAGTGTATCCAGTGCTGGATCGAAATCATCTCCGTATGGTGTAAAGTCATCCATGTATACTTCAAGTCCTTCATTTATTAAGTGTGCAAAAATGCTAAGGATAGCCCTTTGGAATGTGGCAGGAGCATTGCATAAGCCAAAAGGTAGAACTCGACAGGCAAATTTTTCCCAAGGAAAAGTAAAAGTAGTTTTGTCTTGGTCTTCAAGGGAAATCTGAATCTGATTGTATCCACTGAAGCCATCCAGGAAAGAGAAGACTTTCTTTCCTGCCAAAGTGTCTAATACTTGGTCGATGAATGGGAGAGGGAAGTGGTCTTTATGTGTTGTTTTATTTAGCTCTCTGTAGTCCACATAGATTCTCCATTTCCCAGTCTTTTTTGGTACCACCACAAACGGAGAGACCCATTTACTATCAGAGATAGGATAAATGAAATTGACATCTAAAAGTTTTTGAAGTTCAGCTTTTACCACATCTTTTAGATGAAGATTTAGTCTCCTCTGAGGCTGTCAAACAAGTCTTGCATCTTTTTCTATGTAAATGTGGTGTGTACATAACTGGGGGTCAATTCCTTTCATATCAGGGTAGTTAGTCCCATGCAAATGCTTCTTTATATTTCCTTAACACATGGATGAGCTTCATTTCTTATTCGGATGTGAGGTTGGCATTAATGTTTAAGGTTTATCCCGGTTCAATTTCCACAATTTTACTATTTGCAACAGAGGTAACATGTATTGTATGATCATGTGTATGCGTTCAGTTTGACTAATGAAATTATTAATGGCATCGTCTTCTGTTTGGTCTTTGAAATCAAGTGCCTCTTGTATAGTTAATGGAGATTTAATTTTATCAGTAAGGTATGATACAGGGTGCCTATTAGTTTTGACTATTGTGACACTTGGCTGCGCTGGAGGATATAGAACTAAGTTCTTGATATCTGCTCCTTTGGTTATGATCATATTTCCTTGCCGATAGCCAATATAAGCATCGGTAGTGGCAAGCCAAGGTCTACCTAAAATCAATGGATGTCCATCAAGTCGGGTTTTGGGATATATTATCAGAAAATCAGTGGGATGTTCCCAAGAGTCAACAGAGACCATGACATCATGTAGTGTGCCCTCTTGCCTAACCATATATCGGTCAACCAATTCTAGCAAGGTAGAGGTGGGTTCTACAGATGTAATGCCTAGCTTTTGGCAAGTAGTGGTTGTTAAGATATTGATTGCAGCTTCTAGATCAACTAAGGCATTGGAAAGGGTCTGACCATAAATTTGGACAGTTATTATTGGATTTCCTAGCTCTTCGTATTTAATGGGTGTTTCTTTTCCTGATAATAAGTCAGATAGAGTGCCGACTACTTGGACTCTTGGATTATTTGTTATATTCCTCCTTGGTTTCTTTATGCACAATTCTTTGATAGTTTTTGCCTATATCGGGATGTCTTGAATGGCTTGGAGGAATGGAATTTTTATGTACAAATTTTGTAATTCTCCCAGAATGTCAAAATCATGATATTGTATAGCTCCAGGTATGACGAATCGCTCTGGGAACGGGGGAGAGGATGTGGTTGCTTGATTATGAGTTTGTTGTTTATTCACATCCTCTTCTTGTGACAGATGTTCTCTAGGTAACTGATTTTCAACCTGAACTGTCTTATCTCCCTTGGTTTCAATAATACGCCCAGATCTTAACTGGAGATCATTACAGTCCCTCAGATCGGCTCCTACTTCTGGTGTTTCTAAGATTTGGATAGATTGGACTGGTCTGTTATTTGGATTGGGGTTGGGTTGGGCTGGGAGTTGCGGTCTCAGATTAGACTGGGAATTTTTTTGTAAGGCTTGCAGTGTAGGTTGAGGGAGCGGAATGGTTCCTACTGGCTGATGCATTGGTCTCTGCTAGTTTGTCTGCCAGGCTGAACTTTGTGAAGTAGGGGGAGTCCATTGTGGTGGGTATGCGTTACTTTGCCAATATGGTGGGGTATAAGGAAAATTCGGCCAACCAGATTGGCTTGCTTGATTCAGCCACGACATTGAGGAAGGAAACGACTGTGGTGACTAGTTTGGAAACAGGGATTGAAATTGACTTTGCCACATATTATATTGTTGAGCATTATACTATGGAGGCTGAAAAGAAGAAGTTGGGTCTGGAAACATACCAGATTGTCGCGGCTGCCACTGACAGCACTAGTTGAGCAAATACACCGATTCTGGCTCTTCTTCTGCTTCCTTATATACTACTTTCAATCCAGGAAGTGAGGGACAGCTCTCTGTAAGGTGATTTTTTGTGTAGATGGCACATGTTTGGACTACATCCAGTGGACACTCCTTATGGCTATGCTTTTTCCTGCATCGGGGACAAAAGATTGCCAAATTCTGTTCTGCCTCCATTTGCTTCTGTTTGGCCTGCATAATATCAAGTTGTGTAGTTAGTGTCCCTAGTATATCAGTTTTAAAATTTTCTAATAAATTTCCAATTTCTACATGCGTTACTCCTTCTATCGAAATTTTATTATCTCTTACAAACCGATCATGTTCTGCCAGTTTTACTCTTGTGCTGTCTCTTGAGCTCCTGATACATAAATCAATAATGTCAACGAAAATTTCTTAATAAATATCTCCTTTTCCCATAATGTTTAATGTTTCAATCCATTGTTCCTTCATGCCCATTATTAATGTTGTTTTTAACACATTATCAAGTAAAGGCAATGATGCATAGGGAGATCTTTTGTAGATTATACTGGAAACATTCCACATACTCCTCTAATGTTTCGTTTGGTCTAGCTATCATCTGGAATATTTCGTCCTTCAGTTCTCTAGACTTGAAATAGTCCTGATATTTTTTTAGAAAAGATTCTTTCATTTGATCCCAGTTATTTATAACCCCGCCACCTAATCCCATAAACCATCTTAAAGCAACCCCTTTTAGTGTAGAGGGAAATAGTTTCAATTTATGGGGGTTGGTGGTGTAATCATATCCCCTACACAGTACATCGAAGTCAAATAAAAATTCATCCGGGTCTTCTGATGTAAGACCGTGGAATGTAGGGATATGTTGAAGAGGGATTGCTTTCATAGGAACATTTGCTGTAGAATCCACTATGGGGTATTGTAATGTAGAGGTTTGGGTGTTTGGCTAGTTTTGAGCCATTGGGTTGAATATATGCCAATAACCTTCTAGGATATCTAGGAGGGTATTCCTAGGTTGAGAGGGAATGGTTTTAACAGGAATAGTTTTAATAGCACTTCCTCTATCTGGGATAATGAGAGTGCCTAATGTTTGAGGAGATTGAGTTTATTCAAAGATGATTTTTGCAGCACTTCCCTTGTCTGGGTTGTTTAATGGCTAATTTGTCTCAAGAGGAGATCTCGGTTCCTCAGTTTCCCCTGTATCTCCTCCTCCTTCACAAAGATTACTGAAATTCCCTTCCTGTAATAGTTCTGAAGTAGAATTTTCAATTTCTTGAAAGTCCTGCTCTTCAGTTTGGCTATGCACCTCAGCAAAGGCTACAGATGGTGATCCTGTGGCCTGAAGGGAACTATTAGGTTGTTTAGAAGTAACTTTCCTGGGTCCTATTGAGGGCTGAGATTCTGCTTTGTTGAAGATTTTGTCTATGAAGGTTGGTCAGCCAAGGGTCACCGACCCCTTAGCTTTTTCTGGCTTGGATAGAGGTTTGGAATTCTTTTCTAGCTTTTTCTGCTTAGTCATGTACACAAATTAACTACTAGATTCTATCCAAAGCAAAATAGTAGCAAAGCTATAGGAAAGCGGGTAGAGGAGCAGGGCCGTTCATGCTCCACACGTAAGTTCTTACCTTCCGTTTTCAAAACCCAATTATTCCCTAGCAGGTTTGTACACTACTCTGAAAAAAAAAAAAAAAAACAAATGGCTACACTCTTTCCCCGGAAACGACGCCAAAATGTGGAGCTATAAAAAGGGTCTCATTCACCTCTAATTACCTCACATTAATATGTCAAATTTGGAAACGTTTTGTTATTTCAAAAAGTGTCTCAGTCTGAGGCTATCATTTGCCAGAGTAATGCTAGTAGCACAATGTTTGAAAATACAAGAGTAAACGGATGCTTGTTTACAACTAACTACTCCAAAAGATTAAACCACACATTCAGAAAACTAAGCAATTTATCAGTCAAGGGTTCGGTAGCAATAACCGATCCCTTTGTAAACTGATGGAAAAAGAAACCAGAGAACAGATCGTGGATCTGGGGTCTGGACAGTAGATGTCAATGCTCACTACACTCTGAGATCGTTCTTCACACCAAAATAACAAATGACAAGAAATGAAACGACAGATAAGAAATGGAAAAACAATTAAGAAATAGAGCAGAAAATTTGAAATGGAACAACAAACCTGAAATGGAATAACAAACCTGAAATGGAACAACAGTTAAGAAATAGAACATCAATTAAGTCTAACAAGTAGTAACACCTTAGTCTATAAGATCGAATGCACTAATCATAATGTACAAGAATCAAACGACAATCCTTCACTCTTAAGGGCGGATTGAATAACACACCAAAATGGAACAACACCGATTACTGATGAATTATGGAACAGTGCTTGAAAACCATATATACACATAGCACACTTAAATAGTAATATGATCCAAGTATCAATCTTAGTTAGAAAGAGTACGACTGCATTTCAAAATAGAACAACATTGTTTATAAATCCAACAATCGCAAAGGACATAACTTCCAAGATGAATTCCATAATGTTAACAAACAAGTGCACAGCACAAAGGCTCTGTAATTAAACAACAACAATATTCTGTAAACACTGTCAGTATTATATCAACAGCTAAAGGAACAGTGATACGATGCGGAGTCAATACAAAAGTTCTATCTTTGGAAACCTTAATAAATTAATCATAACAGAGCATGTGATGTAAACTTACAAAACACATCAGATTACCAAAAAACGTCAATAAGCAAACCATGCATAAACCAAACGTAATGGTACAGGAGCAAGTGTCCTCCAGGGCCAGGCCCTTAGCCTCCAGGGGTACACCGCTTAAAGTTATTCCAGACTCAAAGATGAAATAGTAACCAAGTTTGTATTAATGCATAAAGTGAAATTACAATAGATCAGTTCTTAACAAGACTCGATGATCAAAGTTTTGATCTTAAAGGAAATTACATCAACATAACAACATATCTCCTGAGCTAACAGTGCTGCCCCTTTTATAAGGGTGAAAGCGGAGATATCTAAGTGCAGAAATAGATAAAACAACGATCCCTCAGGATCAAGGATCCTAAGGGATTCGCCGAACCGTTAGCCCTCGGTCATCTCTTTTCTTTCCTGCGCCGAGCCAATATCTCCACTTCCTTTCCAGGGCTGATTCGCTTTGATTTTCTTTGCCTTGTTTGCATACGGTCTCCCGTCAAAGGGACAATGGTTAACCTGTCCTTGTCCTTTCCTTTGGAACGATAACTTCTCGTTTTTCCTCCTTCCTGCATAAGGAAATGAAAATTGTCAGTGTTTTCATCTTGCATATTAATCTCACATGTTTTATTACATTTCCTTGTCGTTTTCCTAGTTCATGATGCAAAAGGCTTGTAAGTTCTAATGAAAAGACACTGAAATAATTATCAAATACATACCTTCTTTAGTACTCCATAGTGACAACTAGACAAATGAAAGCTTGCCACATGGTCCCGCTGGAGGATGCCACATGGCACCTTGGAATGAGCTAGAAGGATTGAAGTCCAAAAGTTGTTGGAGGTTGGAGCCAATGGGGTTTGACCCTATGACCATAGGAACAACGTTAAATCTACCTACCAATGAGCCATGACGATGGGTTTGAAAACATATTTGTGAATGCTTTATTTAATGTCTCTCTTTTATGACAATGTAAACTAATCTCAACCAATGATCCATGAGTTTACATTTGATTGGGCACAATCCAAGTTGTTTTGATATTATGGTGAGCGTCATTGAAACAAGCTACCAAGTATGGAAGTTACAGGGAGACAAATCTTATATGGTTAAAAAAATATCGACTGCATACCTGTTGGAACTGTTGCAACCATTTTCAAAACATCTTCATCACATTATTGGGCACCACCTTATGTCTTTGACATCAGGGCATAAAAATTTAACCATGCTATAAATGATAAAAAATTGTGTTATGTTGTGATTGGATGGCAATGATATATGGTCTGTGAATAGAATTAAAGTCATGTAGCGAGGAATTATACCTTGGAAGATACAACAAGTATGTTAAGCCGTTATAACCATAGATTGTCCATGGTATGGTTTGTTTTCATATGTGAAATGAGCATGCCATGCATTGTAACTTTGATTGGCAGTTAGGTTATATCAATTTTTTTGTATGGTAAACCTTGCCCAAAGAGCAGGTCATCTATGTTAATTGAGGCCAACAAATTAGTTCTATTTTTATGGAAAATCACAATGAAAATAGGGGGATTTGACTTTGAGCCATTCATATGCAATGTTTTAAATATTGAAATATGTACCAGTGCACTAGAGCAGTGGATGAAGGCATTTTGTGCATGATTTAAACCTGTGTTTTGTAAACCAAGTGGGTTTGTAGAGTTTGATTTTAGTAATTGAGAAGGAAAATTTGGTGGTGTTTGAGATAATTTCCTCATGGAAGATAACTCTATTTTGACGTAGGATTTTGAAGGATTTTTTTATTTGAATTAAATCTGTAAACATGATCTTTTGAGCCAACTCTTTGGCAACAAGAATGGAGGAAAGTGGTTTATGAAAACCACTGCCTTAGTTGCATTTTTGTAGGATCCATGTAGCATATTGAGGACTTTTTTTATGTAAAAAATTGAACTGAATATTATAATTTGATTAATACAAGAGGTTACTCCCTTGGAGATAAGACATGAAGACAGAGTCTACACTGGATGAAATCTATTATCACATGGTTGTGTTTTTATTGTTTTCTCTCTTTTTGATCTGCTCCATTTATTTTATTTACAACTTCATTGGAGTTCTTCATGCTTTATTTAAGCTTATTGTTGGTTTAATTTAAATTCATTCACACTTGAACATTTTTACAAACCAAGTCGTTTAACAATCCCAGATCAATAGGTCCCAAAATATTTCCTCAAAACACTTCTTGAACAACAACCCAATGTTTGGAAATGGGGAGTTTGGTAATAGATGGATCTCCTGCTCGACTTCCATCATGCTTTAGGTTTTGGAACACATCCTTGTATGGATGCGATCCTTTTATATTCCCCCCCTTTCCACTTCTTCCCCTCCTTACAAGTGTCTTTTTGGTCCTTGTGTTTCAATCCACTCGATTTCCTTTTCTCTAGGCCTATGTTATCCAAGTGTCATGCTTGTACGTAAGCCTCATCCATCAATCTGGGTTTAAAGAACATCACTTGCTTCGACATATGGCTATGTAGACTCCCCAGATACTTGGTGAGTACATATAGGTTCTTTAGGGGAGATACGCAACATTATGACCATCTTTCTAAACACTGTGGTGTACTACCGTACACTCTGCCCTTGCTTCTTCGTGAAGTATTACCTCTAAATCCACTGGTCCTATACATACTCGATCACATGAAATTGTGACTTTATGGGGGCTTTAAAACTCTCCTACTTAGTCACTAGAGGATCTCCCTCCAACCTCAAGGTATGCATGTTGCTTTCCCACCATGTCTCTGCATGGACCCCTACAACTTGATATCAACATTCACTTCCATTTTGAATAAGGATTATGAATGGATCACAATACTTGAATTAGGTTGATCTCTTTTAGGTCCTTTCTTTGGATGGTTCTATGTTTCTTCTTAATCTCGTGATCTCCCCTTTGATCTGTCTTCAGTATCCCCATATTCTCTAAATAAACCAAGCTTATTTCTCAGGTTGACATGAGGAGATTCACATTGTGGCTTATATCTACAACTTCTACTTCCAACCACGAAAACCTCTCCTTTACAGGATTAGGATGGTCATTCATAGATTTTTCAGCAATGTCTATGGTTTTCTTACTTTTGGCTTTGTCGATATAAATCCTAATATACCCAAAGAAACCTTCTTTGATACCAATATGATCCATAAATTATCGTGGATATTCCATTGAATAGTTCTTCAAAATAGATCTGATAAATCTATAGTTAAAAATTTGAAAAATCAATATTATTATGGTTTATTCTTCTTTAGATTTCTAGATCCATAGATTATTATTTATTTTGTATGCTTGGAAATTAAAATTTATGTAGAAAATAGAGAACACTAAAATAAAAACTCATGAAACCACATTTGACACAAGATATATCCTAGTAAACCTTAAATTCAGGAGAAAACCTAGTTGGAAGGTGAGGATGCTTTGCTTTCTTTCTCTGGATATATTATGCTTGTGAGTACAAAGAAGTATAGCATTTGGCCCGTCGGCTACTATATTTCACAAACCCTCTATTTTTTCTCTCTCCCTATCCTTATTAGATACTTTATGCATCTATGGAACAAGTGCTTTCGAAAGAAGAAGGGAACCCCTTTTCCACCTAGTAGCCTGATTAGAACACGACCCAATTGCCTACTAGTGGTTAGGTTTGACTCCCTCAAATCTTAGACAAAGTTAAAATATCGAATCTTCTAGATTATTTATCATCATAATCATGTGCCTATTCACGTTTCCATGAATAGTGGGGGGTAATGTGGCATCCTCTTGAATTATGGTAGTGAAAACATGAAGGTCAACTTCTAAGTGGCATACCTTTTACATACATACTCTGATTGAGGTGATTCATGTGTTGTTGGAAAGGTATCTATGCTAGAATATGAAAAAAAAGGTTTAGCGCTAAAGCATAAAAGTTTTACCCCAAAAAAACATCATTTGATACCTCAAATTCTCTTAGAAGGTTTTAGACCCCAATTTGCCAAACTGCTTCTCGCTAGTTAAAATGGCCCCTTGAGCTGATTCTTCCACTTTCCCCACTTTGAAAGCATCAATATGGATTAAAAATAATATAATGATAGAATTTAGATCATATTTTCTAAAGATTTACTCATATACCTTCATTTATAGTGTTTTTATGTTTGTTTTGTTGGCATTATGATGCATGTATTGTACTTGATGGCAACCCATTCATAGAAGAACAACTCTCTTATATAACTAGAAGAATCTAGAGAAGAGAAATCAGATGGCAGATTATAGTGCAGCAATATTATTCTTGGGTTCCGCAGGTGCGTCGATCAAAAGGTGCGGTGATCGGCAAATTCCGCAGGAGCACCGATCAAAAGGTGCGGACATGTTCGCATGTGTTCCGAAAAAAAGTGCAAACCTAAAGTACACGGACTTTCATGCAGAGAAAAACGTGGGCACGTGGGAAATCGTATGGTTGGTCCATGGTATTTAGTCCGACTTTTTTTGATCCTATGGTTTTGGTCCGTGGTTTTGCATCTAAAATATTGAACCCAGGTTTTGGGTCCCTAGTATTGGATTTCAATGGTTTTGGACCATGGTTTGAGTAAGGCCTAGGCTATAAAAAGGAAAGGATATCATTTGGCTGAACACAAGTGTGTTGAATATCTTAAGTAGAACAAGATTTGAAATACTGGTGATATGTTGGTGAGTTATAGCTAGACCTGAATCAAGGAGAGATTTGAGCATTAGAAGATAGTTCTACTGATGAGTCGAGATCTCTTTGGTGCATCTGACAGTCAGGGGTATATTTAAGGACTGATAAATTGTTTATACCGAGAGGTCCGCAAGCAAAACACAGCACAGGTGTGGAGGTACGCAGGCTGTAGACAACTCAGCTACGAAGCTGCACAAGCTAGATAGAGCGCAGGTGCGGAGGTGCGCAGGCGAGACACAACTCAGGTGCGGAGGTACGCAGGTTTGACACAACAGAAGTGCGGATATCTGCAGGTTTCTATTGGTGAATGTTGGTTAGTTGAATTTTTTATTAATTAAACAATCAAGTACCACATTAATTGTCAACCTGGGGAAGTCTTTTTATTCCAAAGGCTACCGCGTACTGTATGTACTTAATTCTAAAAGCATTAAGAGCTGTGGTATACGTGATTCTTATGCTAAGTTATCACAATACTGATAAAATAAAAGTAATTAATTAAGATTACAAATCTGGAAAGCAAGAAGATGGATGCCCTGTTGGCAGAGGATCAGGACCCTATCCTCCAAGTGAGGACGTTCAACACCTGCCCCTGTAATCAGATTGCTGATACACACTGCATTCTAATTCACCGGTGAAATACACTTGCACAAATTCAAGCAATTAATGAAACAGAGTACTAGCAAAACAGAAGTACTAGAGGTAATGCTACAGAATCCAAACAGAGTATCAGCAGAAAGAAACTATCACGCACTTACACACTTGACAGAAAAGTAAATGGGTGAATCTTGTGAGGAAGGTGGGCCCAGTCCCTCTCACAAGATTCCCCAGAACACAAAGGCTAGCTTAAGTGCTCAGAACAATCTTCTATTCATCTGCCAAAAGATTCAAGTACAATAAAGTTCAGACTTGTTGATGTCTCTCAAAATCTTACTTACAGACCATTCTCCCCCGTCTAATGTAGATGTCTCCTCTTTATAGAGGAGACATTTATTACAATAGATTATTACAGTTCATTTGGTTAACCCGTTCTATCAAAAATAAGAATTACAGAATGCTGTTACAACAGTATAATAATATATTCTTTCTTAGGTTCTGGCTGTTACACAGCTGGTAACCAACTTCGACCGTCTTCTTGGGATTCTCACATTCCTTTGCCATTTCCCCATGCTGTTCCTGTTTTAAGCCATGGTAACTGTGTTCTACCCGCTTTAGACAGCTACTTGATCATGCCACATCAGCGTTCTTCAGATAGTTGCCGTTTTTTATTCCCAGCTATTGCAAAATAGCCCGCTTTAGATGGTTGCTGTTGCTGACTGTAGCAACTGCGTAGTTGCTGCTTCTGGTTTTGCAGCAACTGCGTAGTTGCTGTTTCTGGTGTTGCAACAACTGCGTAGTTGCTGTTTCTGGTGTTACAGCAACTATAAGTTATAATTCCTGCAGACTTAAGACAATTACTTGGCAACTTAGTCAGCTTTTCCAAAGATAAATATAAAGATACTCACGAATATGCAATGAACAATTAAACATATAGATATGCGGAAAGTTACTTCGTACCTTGGGTTGATTAAGTCATTATGTAATCAAAGCTTATAACTTATGACTGAAAAGGATAGTATTATGGCAAAAATATAAGGTCAAAATTGGTCCATTCTGAGTCCTAACATCCCCCCCCAACTGAAGATATTGCATTTCCTCATGTAATGTTTACTCTAAGTCCGAGTCGGAGTACTGGGATGAACAATGTAGATTACTAAGACAATAGCTATAGGAGGTGACATCAAACTTCTTTTTGAACCCATAGATAGTCTGTATATGCCTCCATGCTGCTGCTTCTTCTTTGTTGGATAGTCCAAACTGGCCCTTATATGGTTCACCAGATAACCATAGAAGTGGAAATTTAAATCTGTAGCCCATCCAGCTTTCAGCACAGTGTTGCATGCATCTAATATAGTAAGGTACCCTTGTGAGTGCTACCTGTAAATTTGATGGATTATAAGGGTGATATTCTTTCCTCTCTTTGGGGCAGTTTTCCCAAAAAAATTTTTTTGCCTTAACAGCCAAGGGTGCCTTGGTTTTCAGATAGTGCTGACAGTCTTTCAGGACTACTGCTTGTAGTTGCCTGACGTGGTCTTTCATATCAGGATCTTTTATCATTGTTTGATGCTGTGCAATGAAAGTGGGCTCGTTCTGTGGTTCAGCCCTAATCCACAGAAGGCAATTTTGTTCATTATGTTGAGCTGAGATAAAGGCATTCTGCCATGTAAGCTGGTTGGCTAAAAAGGAGATGAAAGCTCTCAGCTGTATGTTGCCAAACATACGTAGCATATTCCTGTTTCTTTCTTCGGACATGGCTTCATTATGGAGATAAAGCTCGCATAACAGGTTTTGATCATTTTTAGGGGCCTCTGCAAAAGTTTGCATAAATTGTTATGATGTAACCACCTGATGAGGTCTACCTTCTCTTACAGCCTTTATATGTGAAAATGTCAGTCTTTCCATAAAAAATGTTGCATAATTAAAAGAGGGTTTCCTTGTGGCAAGTATTCTTTGGAATAATTCAAACATCTGGGACAATCTGGCTTTTAATTCGATGATTTCTTTGTATTGAGCTCTACATTGCTCAAGTGCTTCCCAGTTCCTATATGCATGATTGAACTAGGTCCCTTTTTGCTGTTGGAATGCTTTGCCTTGTGACTGCTCATATTCTCTCCACCATTTTCCTTTTAATGCTTGAAAACTATCTGTTTCTGTGCATACATCATTAACAGAGGGAAACTTTGTTTGTGTAAAGGCATCAACAAGGATAATCTGCTCTGTTGGAGTAGACTGGGATAATCCAACATCTTTCTCTTCATTTCCGGCTAGTGTCTCTTCCTCCTGTTGTACTGATTCATTTTGTTCCATGGTGATTTGGGTGGGCCGGGGTGAGTCTGTACCTTTTTCCTCATTTCCTGATTCCTGTGTAAATACTTCTTCCATAGCAATTTGGGTAGGCCGGGGTGAATCTGTATTCTCCTCTTTCTTACTCCCTGTTTCTTCCTGCATAGTTGCTGGGGAACTTACTGGTTCTTGTGTGTCAGTAAGCTCTTCAGTTTGATCTTGTGCAGTTTCTGGGGAACTTACTGGTTCTTGTGTGTCAGTAAGTTCTTCAGTTTGGTCCTGCATATTTTCTGGAGAGCCTGTTGGTTCTTGTGTGACAACAGGTTCTTCTGTCTGCACCTTCTCTGGAGAGCCTGTTGGTTCTTGTGTGTCAACAGGTTCTTTTATTTCAGCAGAGGATTGTGGCATTTCCGTCTGTGCAACAACAGGCTCTTTTGTGTCATCTACAACAGCGGAGGCTTCCTTCATTGGTTCTGCCACTACCTTATATCCTGCTTGAGTATAATTTCACCACAATTGGTACACATATATTCATTATCCTTACTTTTCTCTACTGCAGATGCTACTCGTGCTAAAACATGCAGGCTGAATTCATCCTGATATGCTTCTTTGACCCTTATTATTTCCTCCTGATAATCCTAAATCTGAGATTTAAGAAATTCAATTTCTTCCTGTAGGGTAGGTATGGTAGGTTGGTCTTGCAGAGTGGTAGGCTCTAGTGGAGGCAGAGGTTGTGTTTCATCATTTTGATCAGTATTCCCCATAGGTGGTTCTTGTGTGTCACCTGGGGTAGTGGTTGTTTCTTGTGTTGCAGCCATTTGGTCACTATTACCTTGGGTGTCGGCAGCTGGTTCTTGTGTGTCAGCTGTCTTAAAATATGATGTCACGAAGCTATGAATGCTCTACATCTCAACTTCCGAGGGTGAGGGAGAGGAGCTTTGAGGACCGGTGGGAGTGCGGATCCTTAAAGTGATGGGTGGTGAAATGGAGGGGTTAGGAAATTCAGCTGCTACCGATGACCGAGTTCTTCGCTTTGGTAGAAAAACAGGGAATTCAGGCATTTTTCTCTTCGGGCCAGCTTCCTTTAGGATAGGGGTAGTAGCCGGAGTAGCAGGTGCCTTAGCTGAAACCCTAGTTTTTCTTCTTTTCGATGGGGTTTTCTTTCTCTGCTGCTTTTTTCGTTTAAGCAGGATAATGGGGATATTGTCGTCGGAATCATCAGTAGAAATGCCAAGTATGGGAATGGAAGAATTGGTTCTTTTGGGAGATGGGGTTGTTCTTGCGGTCATTTCTACTGCTGCTTGTTCATTCTCAGCAACTTGCGGGGATGTTTGGTGGAGTTGTTCAGGAATGTGCTCTGCTTGCTGAGGATTTTCTAGAGGAATTTGCTCAGGCATGTCCTCCGTTTGCTGAGGAAGTTCATGTTCCGGTTGTGGAATTTCTGCCTCCTGATGCGGATCAATGGGGGGTGGAGGATTATTTGAAGCGAGGGATCTATTAATTAGCAATTGGGCTAAGCGGTGATGTTTTAAGGAAAGAAGTGGACGCTTTGCGTTAACAGCATAACGTGTCATATTTTTGAGACAACCTAATAGATAATATGGCATGTTTATTAACTGACCATTTCTCAAATGATTTAACAGGATGAAATCGTGCTGGAAAATTACCTGGTAGCGGCCTTCGCACGTTAGGTATTGCTTGACAAATTCAACGACTCTCGACCATGGTTGAGGTAACGACTGAAGTGCTACGCCTTTGCCCTTGGGCTCTACCTGCTCGCCTGGTCGGAGAAAATCCTGCTACGCATTAAGAATCAGGTGCTTTCTGCTAAACCACCGTATGCCATTAGCTGGTAGCCAGGTAGCTTGGGCTATAACTTCCTCCGTGACTGGGATTTGAACTCCTTGGACGACAGAGAATCCTTCTGTTAAATTGCATGCAAATTCAAGGACTTGCTACGTATTAAAGTCCGGAAGTCTCCTGAAGTACTCTATCCATCCTGCTTGCAAGAAAATTTGATAAATGTCCGGATAGAGTTCAAGGACTGCTGTCATGCCAGGTTCATGTGTAATGAGGGTTCCTCCCATGGCTGTTGTGTCAGTGAATTTCAGAGTTCAGAGCCGAGCTTCCAATTTCAGTTCAAAGTAAAAACGTCACAAATGGTAACATGCAACGATAGGGTGGCTTTTACATATTACCGGGAGAGTTAAGGGTGGTGGCAGTTTGCGTGGTGTATCATTATAAGAGTTGCTTTGGTAATCCCCCCCCCTCCTACGTGTAAGTGATATGATTGGAAGTATAATTAATTGATAGTCCTATCAACTTCTCTGCATTATCTATTATTTAATGTCCATTCATAATCATGCGTACCTTCGTATTTTACCTTTTTGATTGCTGCATCAAAAAGTCTTATCTTGTCTTCTGTTGGGTCATAATGATTACCGCGGATATGAAAGTGTGGGAATACCGAATATTTGTAATGATAATGACAGAAAGTGATAGTAGGGTGCTATAGTCATCACAAGAAGTGGTGTATTTTATGAAAATTTGTTTCTTGGGGCTGCAGTGGTAAGACTGGTGTGTGTGAGGGAATTTGCTGGGAAGGGTATTTCGTGACCGAGAAGCGATGTTGTAGCACCGGGATTGGTGTTGCAGCAATAGAAAATTGTTGTTGTAGCAAAGGAATGGTGTTGCAGCAACAAGGAATGGTGTTGCAACAACGGGAAATGGTGTTGCAACAATGGGGAATGGTGTTGCAGCAACGGGGAATGGTGTTGCAGCAACAGGGAATGGTGTTGCAGCAATGGGGAATGGTGTTTCAGCAACAGAAGTTTCGTGTCTGCAAAGTAATCCCTTTGAAACTTTTGTTTTCATCTACTTCCCAAGCTAAAATCTGCAAAATACTGAAATGTAATATCGCAATCCTTGGCAAGATTTATTAATTTCTTAAAGAAAAAAAGAATATCTAACCTAAAAATTGCATAAATAATAGAAGTTCAAGTGTTTTGAGGGACAATAAGTTCCCCTGGAAAAGAATATTGTTTTATTGCCATGCAAGTGGCTTTAAAATCTTCCTTGGAAACCGGCCGCTGGTATAACCGAAGTCGGTAGCCATTTACTAACAGTGGTGTTCTGCTCCCATCAATTGTTAAAAGTCTAACTGTTCCATTTGGAAAAACAACATCCACTTCATACGACCCTAACCACCTTGTTCTTAACTTCCCTTGAAAATTCTTGAAACGGGAATCATAAAGTAGAGCCCAGTTACCTTTCTGGAACTGCTTTTGCTTGATGGTTCTATCATGCCATCTGCTTCTTTGTTGCTGTATCATCATTGTTTGATGGACGGCCTCTAGTCTTTTCTCATCCAATTCCTGAAGCTGTTGCAACCTGGCTGTTTGTGCATCAGTTAAATCAAGGTTAACATCTAAGGCAGTTCTTAAGGTTTTGATTTCAAACTCTACAGGGAAAATATCATTCTTTCCAAAAACTAATTCATAGGGTGAAAAGCCTGTTGTATTCCTCCAAGTGGTTCTATAGGCCCATAGAGCCTCGGGCAGTCTCTGAA
>APFE030105482.1:44379-75339 GCA_000404065.3 Pinus taeda | reverse complement strand
GCGTACCAAGGTGAGTGGGCAGAGACTGCAAATAAATACTCATCGGGAAAAGAATCATCTACTGGAATATTTTCATTAGTTTTTAATCGAGAAAGAAAGTCAGCAACTACCTTTTCTTTTCCTGGTCTATCTACAATTTTGATATCAAATTCCTGTAATAACAGTAACCATCTAGTGACTCGGGCATTTGTAACTCATTTATTCATTAAGTATTTAATGGCCGAGTGATCGGTATGCACAAAAGTAGTATAACTAGTGATGTAATGCCTAAATTTGTTGATAGCATAAATAACTGCTAGAAATTCTTTCTCAGTGATCGTGTAATTGAGTTCTGCGGGAGTCATGTTTTTACTAATGAAGTAAATGGCATAAGGAAGACCATTTTCTTCCTGTCCCAGGATAGCTCCAATGGCAGTGTCTGAGGCATCAGAGGATATGTGAAAGGGGAGTGCCCAATCTGGTCCTCTCAAAATGGGAGCTATGGACAACTGATGTTTAAGTTGATCAAATGCTTTTTCACACTCATCTGTCCACTTAAGTTCAACGTTTTTCGTTAATAACACAAACAGAGGGGAAGCTATCTTAGAAAAATCTTTGATAAATCTTCTATAGTACCCTGCATGTCCTAAGAAGCTCCTTATTTCTGTCTGGTTTTTGGGAATAGGGAGGGTCAAAATTACTTGTATTTTTGCAGGATCGACTTGAATTCCTAATAATGAAATGTAGTGGCCTAATACAATGCCTTCATTCATCATCATATAGCATTTCTCAGTACTTAAGGCAAGATGTGCTTCAATACACCGCTTAAGTACTTTTTCAAGATTCTGCAAAGCATCTTCAAAGGCAGTTCCATAAGGAGTAAAGTTGTCCATAAAAATCTCTAAAGAATCATTTATCATATTAGAAAAGATACCTATGACCACTCTTTGAAATGTCGCTGGTGCATTACATAGCCCAAATGGGAGAACCCTATAAGCAAAGGTCCCCCAAGGGCTAGTAAAAGTGGTTTTATCCTGGTCTTGGGGTGCAATCCTTATCTGATTATAACCGCTAAATCCATCCAAAAAGGAAAATAACTTCTTGCCAGCTAAGTTATCTAATACCTGATCAATGAATGGTAACGGGAAATGGTCCTTTTGGGTGGCCTTATTTAGGGCTCTATAGTCTACACATACTCGCCATTTCCCATTTTTCTTGGGTACTATTATAAGCGGAGAAACCCATTCATTATTAGATATGGGGTATATAAATCCTGCATTTAACTTTTTTTGAAGCTCTTCTTTTACTATTTCCCTTAGATTGGGATTCATCCTTCTTTGGGGTTGACAAACTGGTCGGGATCCTTCTTTAATATAAATACGGTGAGTGCATAGTTCAGGGGAAATCCCTTTCATGTCTATATAATCCCAAGCGAATGCATCCTTATTTTCTTTAAGTAGCTTCATTAACTATTGTTTTTGATCATCTGTTAGGTTAGGATTTATATTTGATGTTTTACCTGGTTCGATTTCTACTGTCACACTTTTGGAGGGACTGCCAACTAGTATTTGAGATAAATTTTCAGTTTCAAGGTTGTTCTGGGATTCTGATTCTAGGATTGTAGTGAGGTGATTATGTATCTCTGAGCTAACCAAAGAAGGTTCAGAAATAAAGTTGCTGATTAATTCATCTTCGGTTGAGTTTTTGAGAGTTAAAGCTTGTCCGATAGTTAAAATAGGTTGGGTTTCCTCATCCTCATAGTCTACCCATATTGAATTATCGTTATTAATCATGGGTGTGGCATGAGGGTAAAGAGTCAACTGTTTAGTTTCTTGCCCATTGGATATTGTCATTGATCCAGATCTACAGCTGATGAAAGCATCTGCTGTAGCTAAACAAGGTCTTCCTAGAATTAATGGATGACCCCCCAACTTTGTTTTAGTTTGTAACACCACAAAGTCGGCTGGGTAATTCCAAGATTCTACAGAAATTACTAGGTCTTCGATCACTCCTTCTGGTTTAATTGTAGAGCAATCAGCCAGCTCTAAAATGGTTGGAGTTTCCCTGATTAAGTGTTTCAACTGTAGTAATTGTGCTGTTTCAAGTGTCATAATATTTATTGCAGCACCTAGAACCACTAGAACTTTAGAGACAAAGGTTTTGCTGACCTGAACAGTTACTGTAGGGTGACCAGGGTCACCATATTTCACAGGGGGGTCTTTTTCTGTCATTAGAGCAGTCAGTTCTCCCATCACATGAAGTGTGAGGGGTTCCTTGACTTTTCTTCCAGGTTTCTTGACACAAATATCCCTAACAGTTCTGGCGTAGATAGGAACATCTCTTAGTGCTTGCAATAATGGGATTTTGACATATAAATTCTGCAGTTCTCCTAAAATATTAAAAGCTGGTGGCTCAAACGTTTTACTCAGAGTCAATCTTTTAGGGAAGGGTGGTTCAGCTGTTTGGACAGTCTTGTTAGGAGATGATTCAAGAATTTCAGTATCTTTATTGGATGACTTTTCCTTTCTAGTTTCTTCTTTTTCAGAGTCAGTAATGTCATCTATGATGGGTTCAACTATCCTCCCGGAGCGTAAATGGATATCATTATATTACATAGGGAGGGAAGGTTGAATTTGAATGTCGATTACCTGCAAAGATTTATTATTGTTTGGATTGGGGTTAGGTTGCACAGGCAATTGGGGTCTCATTGATTGGTTATTCTGTGGAGTATTGGATGGTAAGGAAAGAGACTGTTGTTGTTGAGGAAATGGTATTTGTTGGGTTGCCCAATTTGGATTCCATTGATTAAAATACGGTTGCTGGGGAGCGCAAGGATTCCATATAGTAGGATCAGGAAAAGGGAGATTTGGTTGCTGCATAAGTGGAAAATTCATTGTATCAAAGGGTGGGTACTGCATTTGGTTCATGGGTGGGTAGTTTGTTTGAAAAGGAGAATTATTATTCCAACGAATGAATGCTGTGTTAGAGCTCATACCTTGTCTTTGTGGCCATTGCCTCCTCTGTGTCATCAGGTACACTGCTTCAACCTCTTCTTCGGTTGTCTGCAATGCTGCTTTGATTCCAGGCAGAGAGGGGCATTGCTGGGTTTCATGGTCCTTTTCGCAGATTGTGCAGATAGGTGTCTTATCAAGTGGGCATTCCCTGAGTGGGTGTTTTCCTCTGCATTTAGAACAGAAAATAGCTAAAGCAGCTTCTACTTCTGCCTGTTTCTTCTTAACCTATAGAGCATCGATTTGTGAAGCAAAATAACTTAGCATTTCAATTTTAAATTCTTCCAATAAGTTACCTATTCCGGCTCTTGTTGCTCCTCCACTGGCTAACTTCTGAACTCTCGAATACACATTATCCCTACTCTTTGATCTGTTCCCCGCTCCTCTTGAGCATCTCATGCAGAGATTGATAATTTGATCAAATGGTTCTTTGGAAATGTCCCCTTTTCCCAGCATGTTCAACATGTCCAAGAAGTCATCTCTTACCCCTTTCAGCAATATGGTTTTCAGAATATCTTTACTCATATTGGGGTGGTCAAACCTCTGCAGATTATACTGCAGTCTTTCCACAAAATCTTCTAAGCTCTCGTCCTCCTTCTGAACCATTTTAAACAATTCTTCCTTCCTTTCTCTTGTTCGGTAGTAATCTTGATATTTGGCCAGGAATCCCTCTTTCATCTGGTCCCAGGTAGTGATTGCCTGAGCTCCCAAGCTCATGAACCACCTCAATGTGTTCCCTTTTAGTGTTGCTGGAAACAGTTTTAGTTTCTAATTAGGACTCACATAATCATAACTTCTGCATAGTATATCGAATTCAAAGAGGAATTCATCTGGGTCTTCAGAGGATAACCCATGGAAGTTGGGTAATGCTGAGAGTGGAATGTTCTTCATAGGGGTCGTTCCTCTCGAGAGGTCCCCAATAGGGAATTCTAGGGTAGAGAGTGAGTTCTGCCCCCTTCCTTCTGTTCTGTTATCCTCCATTGGTCTTTCTCCTGAATCGCTTACTTTATCTTCTGTATCTTCTATTTCTTCAGGTTCTTCTACCAGTTCCTTAGTGTATTCCAGTACTTCCAGCTTCCTTTCAGGTCCCAGTACTTCCTCCGTCTGTCGATCCGTTTGTGAGGAGTATTGGATTTGAGGTCTCCGGGAACTCGTCCTCTGTGATGTTTCGGCCTTTCAGATGATTTCTTCAATAAAAATATTTCTTCCTCCCTTGCCGCCTGTGAAATTAGGTTTCTTGCGTCCTCTCATGCACCTGTTATTTTCACAAAGAAATCATTAACGCTTTTAGAAATCTTTAGTTGCATTCCCCGGCAATGGCGCCAAAATGTTGGCTAGTTGAATTGTTTATTAATTAAACAATCAAGTACCACATTAATTGTCAACCTGGGGAAGTCTTTTTATTCCAAAGGCTACCGCGTACTGTATGTACTTAATTCTAAAAGCATTAAGAGATGTGGTATACGTGATTCTTACGCTAAGTTATCACAGTACTGATAAAATAAAAGTAATTAATTAAGATTACAAATCTGGAAAGCAAGAAGATGGATGCTCTGTTGGCAGAGGATCAGGACCCTATCCTCCAAGTGAGGACGTTCAGCACCTACCCCTGTAATTAGATTGCTAATACACACTGCATTCTAATTCACTGGTGAAATACACTTGCACAACTTCAAGCAATTAATGAAACAGAGTACTAGCAAAACGAAAATACCAGAGGTAATGCTACAGAATCCAAACAGAGTATCAGCCAAAGGAAACTATCACGTACTTACACACTTGACAGAAAAGTAAATGGGTGAATCTTGTGAGGAAGGTGGGCCCAGTCCCTCTCACAAGATTCCCCAGAACACAAAGGCTAGCTTAAGTGCTCAGAACAATCTTCTATTCATCTGCCAAAAGATTCAAGTACAATAAAGTTCAGACTTGCTGATGTCTCTCAAAATCTCACTTACAGACCATTCTCCCCCATCTAATGTAGATGTCTCCTCTTTATAGAGGAGACATTTATTACAATAGATTATTACAGTTCATTCGGTTAACCCGTTCTATCAAAAATAAGAATTACAGAATGTTGTTACAATAGTATAATAATATATTCTTTCTTAGGTTCTGGCTGTTACACAGTTGGTAACCAACTTCGACCGTCTTCTTGGGATTCTCGCATTCCTTTGCCATTTCCCCATGCTGTTCCTGTTTTAAGCCATGGTAACTGTGTTCTACCCGCTTTAGACAGCTGCTTGATCATGCCACGTCAGCGTTCTTCAGATAGTTTCCGTTTGTTATTCCCAGCTGTTGCAAAATAGCCCGCTTTAGATGGTTGTTGTTGCTGACTGTAGCAACTGCGTAGTTGCTGCTTCTGGTGTTGCAGCAACTGCGTAGTTGCTGTTTCTGGTGTTGCATCAACTGCGTAGTTGTTGTTTCTGGTGTTACAGCAACTATAAGTTATAATTCCTGCGGACTTAAGACAATTACTTGGCAACTTAGTCAGCTTTTCCAAAGATAAATATAAAGATACTCACGAATATGCAATGAACAATTAAACATATAGATATGCAGAAAGTTACTTCGTACCTTGGGGTGATTAAGTCATTATGTAATGAAAGCTTATATCTTATGACTGAAAAGGATAGTATTATGGCAAAAATATAAGGTCAAAATTGGTCAATTCTGAGTCCTAACAGGAAGTTGAGACTTTTCTTGGAAATATATTCTTAGCTGCTTTTGTCTATTGTTGCAAGTGTTTTGGGTTCAGAATTGGTGTTTTTCTGGTGACTTGCATTTGTGAGAAGTTATTGGTTGATTAAGTAGTTGTTTGTGGAAAGGAGATCGATTGATGCACATATACTTGATGTTTGTTTGATGTTCATGGATCCAATTTGAAAATTTATGAAACGTGGTCCCTGGAAGAAAAGAGAAGGTCGTAGCCTTCTGTAGGTTAGCACCTACGTACTAGTATCTCAGCTAGTACAAGAGCTAAGGGGGTTGTAGCTCCCTTCCAGGACAAGCTGGAAAATGAGAGAGGGTTGTAGCTCTCTGTAGGTTGCTGCCTGCGTACTGGTAAAGGACTGCACTAATACATAATCATTGTAAAAAGAAGTTTCTAATTGAAAGAAGATAGAGACATATTGCAGCAGGGGGTTTTCACCCACATTGGGTTTCCACCTTACATCTTGTGTTCTTTGGTGTGACTGTCTACTTGTTTTGTGTTCCTGTTCATTATTATATGGTTCAAACTTACAGATTAATGACCAACATTTGAAGAATAATATAAATTATAAGTTTGGAAGGTATATGCAAGTTTCAATAGTCAGATTTGCAAATGTTTGTATAAATTGGAAAGAATTTGATAATACTGATTCACCCCCCATCTTAGTATTATTTCCAACAATTGGTATCAAAGCCAGGTCCTTTAGGAAAAGCTTGATCGCTTGAAGGAAGATCTATCATCACATTGAGCTACTACGAAAAGAAGGCATCTATCAGGCCACCGATTTTTGATGGGAGCAACTTTGTCTATTGGAAGGTAAGAATCACTGCCTATCTTCAATCTCTTGGTACAAAAGTTTAGGATATTGTGGAAATAGGATACACATTTCCATCAACAACTCCTATAGATGCAGCTGGTAAGAAGTAGTATGAAACAAATGCAAAAGCTGTCAATACTCTATTAGGAAGTCTATCTCAATCTAAATTCGTCAAGGTTATGTAGCTCAAAAGCGCAAAAGAAATATCGGACAATATCGTTCTGAGTTATGAAGGAGATGAACAAGTAAAATGAGAAAAATTACAAACTCTTAGAATTCAATATGAAAGTCTCAGAATGCATAATGATGAAAGTGTGGCTAGCTACTTCCTACGCGTAGATGAGATTGTAAATTGTATGAAAAACTTGGGTGAAGAAATAAATGAAGTTATTGTGGTTGAAAAGGTTCTAAGATCTTTGTCTCCCAAGTTTGATTCAAAAGTTTCTTCCATAGAAGAAAAGCAGAATCTATAGAACCTTACCATGTCACAGCTGCACGGAATTATAACTGTTTACGAAATGAGAAAAGGAGGACCATCAGACAGGAGAGAAGCTGCATTCAAGGCTTCAAGAAAAGGAGATTACTATTAGTCAGGACATATGTCGGAAGAAGAGGAAGAATCAAATTTTGTTAAGAACCTTCAATGGGGAACTAGTAGATTCAGAGGTAAGCTGCCTTTCAAATGCTTTGCTTGTGGAAGTTTCAATCATTATGCTGCAAAATGTCCTCATAAAGATAAACTAGACAAAAGTAAGGAACCTGTTAGATGGAACAGAAAACATAATAAGAAGAGCTATTACATGCATGAAGACAGTGATGGATTGTCAAACAATGATGAAGATGAACAAGGTAATAATGATAGACTTTTGATGGCTTTTGAAGATGATTATTTCTTGGATGCTATAAATGAAGAAGGTCTATATGAAGAAATTTCGAAATTTAAGGTTTGTTTAGAAGAAAAGAATATGATTATAGATACTCTAACATTCCAACTTGCTGAAAAGGATAAACACAATGAAGAGTTAGAATGTGAAATTGTGGGACTTAGAAAAGAAATTGAGAAAACAAAAGCCCTTAATCTCAGATTTGCTAAAGGATCTGAAACTTTAGATGAGATTATCAAAGTGCAGCGTTCTCCTCTAATCAAGACAGGTCTCGGATATTCCAAAGAAGCATCTCAAGTGCAGAGGCCATCCACGTCCAAAAGTTATCTTGATGCAGCAAGGAAAAATGAACAAGTTGACAATGGACAACAAAATCATAATGTAGATCACCAGATGAATCAGGGACCATTTTCTTCAAGAATGATTAAAGATTATCAAGTAAATCGGGGGCAATCTACTTCAAGAATGAACAGAAGCTTCAACCGACCATAGGTAAATCATTATCTATTTGGCTCAAGAATGGATGGAAACTATAATCATATGGTTGGTAGAATTGATAATCACAGGAATTTATTCAATGGCCAATGTTTCTCTTGTCATAACTTTGGTCATAAAGTTGCTCAATGTGTTGCCTACAAGACCATCATGACTAGGGAAGCTCATAAACAAAGGAGTATGACTGGGATCATGAAAATACTGTACAATAACTTTTCTGCTCTTGAAAATGAAATAGAATGTTCTATTTGTAACAACTTCGGTCATGAAGATTCTGAATGCAGGAGTAGGTTTCGGCAAATAACTCATAAGGAGCAAGCTTCATTAACTCCCAAAACACGGAAAAAGAAAGAACCACAACCAGAAAGATGTGGGATAGCCTTATATGCGGAAGGACAGGATAATCAATGGTACATTGATAGTGGATGCTCGAAACATATGATAGGTGATAAAGAAAAACTTCAGTCATATAGTGCCTTAGAAAAAGAAAAGGTCTCATTTGGAAATGACATCCCTGCATTCATAAAAGGTAAAGGTTCTGCTCAGTTGAAAAAGAAAGTCAAAGCTGGAAATGTTATGTATGTTGATGGCTTAAAGCATAATCTATTGAGTGTTAGTCAAATGTGCGATCAAGGAACTGAGGTAATATTTAGATCAAATGGATGTATTGTTCGTGAGCTTGACACAGGAAAAACAGTGATCAAAGGCACAAGAACTCCAAATAATTTATACATATTCAAATAAGGAGAAAAACAATGCTATCTAAGCAAGAATGATGAACACTGGCTATGGCACAGAAGATTGGGGCATCTTAGCTTCTCCCAGATAAGGAAAGCATGCAGATATCTGGCAGTTCATGATCTTCCTGACATCAGAATTCCAGACAATACAATATGCAAATCATGTCAATTTGGTAAGCAAACCAGAACTAATTTTCTTGAGAAGGAAGGATCAGCTAGCAAACCACTTGAACTTGTTCACACCGATATATGTGGTCCAACTAGAAAGAGGTCACCACGAGGAGAAGAGTACTTCATATTGTTCATTGATGACTTTTCAAGGATGTGTTGGATAGGACTCATGAAATATAAAGATGAAACCTTTGAAAAGTTCAAGTCATTCAAAGCCTTGGTTGAAAACGAATCAGATCGCAGAATCAAATGTCTCAGATCCAATCGAGGAGGGGAATTTACCTCAGATGAATTCTTCAATTTTTGTGAAGAACATGGAATAAGAAGGGAATTCTCAGTTTCAAGGACTCCTCAGCAAAATGGAGTAGTGGAAAGGATGAACAGAACAGTTCAACAAATGGCTCGTGTTATGCTTGATGAGTCTGGAACTCCTGTAACCTTCTGAGGTGAAGCTGCATTTTCCGTTGTTACTATCCATAACAAGACAAACATCTGGGTAAACAGCACTCAGACTCCTCATGAACTTTGGTATGGTAAGACTCCCACGGTAAAATACTTCAAAATTTTTGGAAGAAAATGCTACATTAAAAGGACTGATGAAAATCTTGGCAAGTTTGAACCTAGGGAAGATGAAGGAATTTTACTTGGCTACTCTCCCCATAGCAAAGCTTACAAATGTTATAATAAAAGGCTTGGAAAAATCGCTGAAAGCATTGGTGTAGTGGTTGATGAAGAAGGAATCACTCCTAGACAGGTAAAATTTGAAGAATTCGAAGATGACAAAGACTATCCATGAACATCAAATCAAATTCATGACGAAGAAGAAACCCATGAGGCACCAGAAGAACATATAAGGATTGAAGGGGAGACACCATCCAGATACGTTCAGAAGAATCATCCGAAATCTCAAATTTTAGGGTAGAAAGAGGTAGGTGTACAAACAAGAAAAACCATTTCAGAAGCTTCAAGCTATTTAGCATTGCTCTCCTCCATTGAACCACAAAATGTAAGAGAGGCTTGCAAATATGAATGCTGGGTCAAGGCCATGGACGAAGAACTCGAGCAGATTGAAAAGAATAACACTTGGGAGTTGGTTCCTAGACCAAAAGATAAGAATGTCATAGGGACAAAATGGATTTTCAAAAATAAGCTAAATGAAAATGGAGATGTGGTTAGAAACAAGGCAAGACTTGTTTGTAAAGGATATGCGCAACAAGAAGGCATAGACTTTGAAGAAACGTTTGCACCAGTTGCCAGACTTGAGGATATAAGGATATTCCTTGCTCTCTCTAGCTTTCAGAAGTTCAAAGTATTTCAGATGGATGTAAAATCTGCCTTTCTGAATGGGGACTTAGAAGAAGAAGTATATATTGAGCAACCAGATGGATTCATCCTTGGAAATGATCCAAAACTTGTATGTAGACTTAAGAAGGCACTCTATGGTCTTAAACAGGCTCTAAGGGCATGGTACTATCGTCTGGACAAATACCTCCATCAACAAGGTTTCTCAAAAGGCTTAGTAGATAGAAATCTATATATAAAAATTGATAATGATAAATTGCTAATACTTGTTGTATACATTGATGATATCATTTTTGGTAGCAATGAAGAAGCCATGAGTCAAAACTTTGCTTTGGTGATGCAAAAAGAATTTGAAATGTCCTTGCTTGGTGAGCTGACATACTTCCTTGGTTTACAAATCCAACAAAATAAAGATGTTATCTTTTTATCACAAACCAAGTACTTAAAGAAGATCTTGAAGAAATATGGCATGGAAGACTCGAAACCGGTATGTACCCATATGGTAACAGGATGTAGCCTCAGCGCTAATGATGAATCAACAACAGTACATCAACCAACCTATAGATCCATGATTGGCAGTCTACTCTATCTGACAGGAACTCGGCTAGACATCATTCATGCAGTGGGAATAGTTGGAAGATTTCAGGCTAATCCAAAGGAAGCACATCTTCAGGCAGTCAAGAGGATCTTCAAATATCTTCAAGGAACACAAAACTATGGCTTATGGTATCCTAGAGATGTAGATCTCACACTTCATGCATATAGATATGCAGATTGGGCAGGAAGCGTGGATGACAGAAAAGCACTAGTGGTGGTGCATTCTTTATGGGGTCTAGATTAGTATCTTGGTTTAGCAAGAAACAAAGTTCAATTTATTTATCTACAACCGAAGCAGAATATGTGGCTACTGCATCTTGTTGCACACAACTTCTTTGATGATGCAAAATTTGCAAGACTTTCAAATCACCTGTACTCCACCTATCTCCATCTTTTGTGATAATACAAGTGCAATCAGTATTTCAAAAAAGTCCTGTCATGCATTCAAAGACTAAGCACATACCTATCAAGTATCATTTTCTAAGGGAACAAGTGCTTGAACAAAAGGTCAAATTGGAGTATGTTGCCTCCAAGGAAAAAGTTGTTGATATACTCACCAAACCTCTACCTAGGGAGACATTTGAATACCTCATATAGAAGCTGGGGGTAGTTGACACATCATCTTGCTGTTGAATCTTTCATAGATTCTTGTACGCGTGTTTTAGATGGGGTATACACATACAAACGCTGGTTTATGTAGGAACAATCGACTTGAAGAAAAGCAAGGATGAGAAGAGTCCGATATGGGTCTGTCAGAGACCATCTGGCACAGGTTTAGGGGGAGCATATATTCTTCTAATAATGCATTGTTGGCATTATCTTGGATCAATTCCACAACTTGTTGTTGGTTTAAGGTGAAACAAGTGCAGAAGGAGATCATGGTCACTGGTCTAAATGATGACTATCAGATGCTGCTGATGATTAAGTTATTGATATCTATCATAGTCTTGTTGTAGAATTTTCGTCTCTATGTCTTGTATTTTCTTCTTATCAAGGTCATGTAATGCCCTATCTTGGTTTCCCCACTATGCTTGGGATGGATACAACAATGTTTTTGTTGAGTCATGTGTCAATTCATGGTGTATCAGATGATTCAATTCCCACTTGGTTGGGAGATGGATGTATGTATGAGTCTTTGATGATAGGAGGGTCTCTTATGATATATGGAGTCATGTTCTTTTTGCAGACCTTGCTTACAGTCAGGGGGAGCATGAACAACACACTTCAGCAGAGGAGAGATTTCAGTAGGTACTCAGGGGGAGTATGGACAGAGGAATGATTATCAAGGAAATATTTTGGTCCACCCTTTGCCCGTGATGTCAAAGGGGGAGAGTGATTTGGGATTGTTGCCATCAAGTCCAAAGGGGGAGATTATTGGCATTATGATGCATGTATTGTACTTGATGGCAACCCACTCATAGAAGAACAACTCTCTTATATAACTAGAAGAATCTACAGAAGAGAAATCAGATGACAGATTATAGTGCAACAATATTATTCTTGGGTTCCACAGGTGCGCTGATCAAAAGGTGCGGTCATGGTAGGTTCTGCAAGAGCACCGATCAAAAGGTGCGGACATGTTCGCAGGTGTTCCGAACAAAAAGTGCGAACCTAAAGTGCACGGAATTTCACGCAGAGAAAAACACGCGCATGTGGGAAATCGTATGGTTGGTCCATGGCATTTAGTGTAATATTTTTTGATCCTATGGTTTTGGTTCGTGGTTTTGCATCTAAAATATTGAACCCAGGTTTTGGGTCCCTAGTATTGGATCTCAATGGTTTTGGACCATGGTTTGAGTAAGGCTATAAAAAGGAAAGGAGATCATTTGGCTGAAAAAAGGTGTGTTGAATATCTTAAGTAGAACAAGATCTAAAATACTGGTGATCGGTTGGTGAGTTATAGCTGGACCTGAATCAAGGAGAGATCTGAGCATTAGAAGATAGTTCTATTGATGAGTCGAGATCTCTTTGGTGCATTTGACAGTCAGGGGTATATTTAAGGACTGATAAATTGTCTATACCCGGAGGTCCATAGGCAAAACACAGCGCAGGTGCGGAGGTACGCAGGCCGTAGACAACTCAGCTGCGAAGGTGCGTAAGCTAGATAGAGCGCATGTGCGGAGGTGCGTAGGCGAGACACAACTCAGGTGTGGAGGTGCACAGGTTTGACATAGTAGAAGTGTGGATATCCACAAGTTTCTACTGGTGAAGTTGCAGAATTTTCTTGAAATATATTTTAGCTGCTTTTGTCTATTGCTGCAAGTGTTCTAGGTTCAGAATTGGTGTTGTTTTCTGGTTACTACATTCTGAGAAGTTATTGGTTGATTCAATATTTGTTTGTGGAAACGAGATCAATGATGCACATATACTTGATGTCTATTTGATGTTCATGGATCCAGTTTGAAAATTTATGAAACGTGATTCCTGGAAGAAAAGAGAAGGTTGTAGCCTTTTGTAGGTCAGCACCTACATACTAGAATCTCAGCTAGTACAAGAGCTAAGGGGGTTGTATCTCCCTTCCAAGAGAAGCTAGAAAACAAGAGAGGGTTGTAGCTCTCTGCAGGTTGCAACCTGCATACTGGTAAAGGACTGCACCAGTACAGAATCATTGTAAAAAGAAGTTTCTAATTGAAGGAAGATAGAGACATATTGCAGCATGTGGTTTTCACTCACATTAGGTTTCCACCTTACATCTTGTGTTCTTTGGTGTGACTATCTATTTTTTTGTGTTCCTGTTCATTATTATATGGTTCAGACTTACAGATTAATGACCAACATCTCAAGAATAATATAAATTATAAGTCTGGAAGGTATATGCAAGTTTCAATAGTCAAATCTGCAAATGTTTGTATAAATTGGAAAGAATTTGATAATACTGATTCACCCCCCCTCTCAGTATTATTTCCAACAAATTTAAGGGGTTAACTTGTAAAAGTCTCTACTTTAACCTATACTTTATGGTCAGGTTGACTTGAAAATATATTTCATATGTCCTCATTCATATGGAGTTAGAGGGAGTTCCATTTACTATTGGAAAGGTCTCGGAATAATATTTTCAACGATATATCCTCTATCCCCGTTTGAGCTAGGTATTTATAGTAAAAGTTCCTTCAAATATAAGTATCCAATTTGGGCATAAATTTTTTTTGGTATCCAACAAATATTTCCAACAATATTCATCTTGCATTATATCTTGGACATCTATATTATCCCACCTATATTTTATATTAATGGAAAAAATATTTACAACAATATCCCCCTAAGTTTTACATCAGTTAAAAAACAATATTCAACAATATACCCCTTTTTCATTGATGGGAACCATAGACATTTGTGCATTGCTACTATAGAACACCCTCTATATTCAACTTCTCCCCGTGTCTACAATATCGACCCCTTTGACATGAATTCCAAAGGGATACTCCCATTATCTGCAACTTCTTCCCCTTTGAAATCGATGGAAAATGGATTCCCCCCTTGAGCTCGTGCTTTCCTTTACTAATGATTTGGGAGAGACATCACTCCCAAACAACAATTTTATCCTTTAACTTCATTGAGGACATACACATTACTTGAGGTCTTAGTTTATTTTGCCACAAATCTTCCTAAACCTACTTTCCTTATTTCAAGTCCTTTAAAAATAAATGCAGGATCATATCCTTGATCACACATTTGGCTTTCACTTAGAATATTGTATTTTAGACCTTCAACATATATGACATTATGCCTTTTAGTCTTTCCATGATCAATGCTAATTGTTCCCTTTTAAACTATCCTGTTGATGCATTATCTCCAAAGGTGAAAATACCTCATTTATATTCTTTTCAATAAGAAATTTACTCTAATATCTTGTCATGTGATTTTAACATGCACTATTAATATACCATTTTCTTGATTTCCTTTGGCTTTATAGATCAAATCCACATTCCTTATGTTTTTCTTGCTTCCTTTTCCATACTTTCTTGCATTGTTCTCTATGTTTGGTAACATCTTCTTCGTTGATTTTTTATGAAAGTGTATTATGCTACTTGTATAGTGACATTCTTTGTGCCCATAGTTATTACACTTGTAACATTCAATATGATCCAACATGTGAGAAAATGAGTTGTACCCTCTAATTCCACCTTCATTAAGTATGCTAGTTTAGCTTCTCAAAAAACCATCCTTTGAGGATGTATAAGAACCTTTCTTTCTATTTCTCACATAGTAATTTATTATATAAGCTTTAATATTTATTGTTTTATGACCAAAATTATTACAAGCAAATCAATTGCCAAAGAAAAGATTTCAATACCAATATGTGAGACACCTTCACTATGTAGTAGGCATTATAAATTCATTCTTGTTGACCTTGTGAGAAAAATTAGGTCTCTTATGGCCTTCATCTCCTTTCCTAGGTGTTGCTTTCATTATTGAATGATCTCTTGAGAACATTCACAAAACTTTTGGGATTTCTTCATTTTCCTTTTTTGATGGATTTGTGCTTGATTCTCACTTGGAGATCTTATGATTTTCCTTATATCTAAAAACTATTATGATGAAAGGTGACTTTTGACAATTGAGAATATCATATAAGATTTTAGTACCCTTTCTACACTTCTATATTTGATTCAATTAAGCATTTTCCTTTCTCTAGTTCCTTTCTCAAGGAAATAATTTTTTCTTCTAGCTTTTCACAATATTCTTCTTTTTCATTCAACTAGCTTCTCACTACTTCTTCTATTCTATTTGCCTCTTCTAATTATGTATTCTAGATGGAAATTATTATTTCATCAAGATCATGATATGTTTTTTTCTCATGTTTCTATAATAACTCATTTTATTTTTTGATCTTTCCTCTAAGTCTATCTATTCCTTCTAGGGCATTAACAAGTTCTCCTTCAATATTTACTTCCCCCTCAATATCATCATCCTCTAAATAAAGTTTATTTTCTTGATTTTGTCATCTTCTTTATTTGTAGCATTTTCATCAATGGCTATGAAAATAAGTTATTTATCAATATTAGATACATATTCATCACTATCTTCTGAGGAGCTACTATCTTCTATGGAATAAAAACATTTCCTCTTAGAATACTTTCCTCTTCTGCGTCTATAATATTTTCTTCCATTTCATTTTCTTCTTCATCATCAATGTCCTCACACTTCACATATGTATATTTAGTAGGAAATTTCCTTATTCTATCACAATTAAAATATTTAAATGGTAAATTACCTTTGTATTTAACATATCATGTTTTCATCTTTCTCACAAACTATGCTTCTTTTGCACCTGATTCATTGATGGGCCTCTAAATTAGACATAAATTAAGGCCCATGCCTCTAATTTAAAACATAAATTAAGGCCTATGACCATCCTTCAGCACATTAAACCTCTCCTTTTGCATTAGATAATTTATTTTTAACCTTAATATATTCATTAGGAAGGTTTATGAATAATTGAATATTTATGCCTAATATTATTTATTTTTTGAAATATTCTGAGAATATTGGGAAGATTATGAAGAGTTGGAGGAGGAGATAATTAAGGGACTTGTTCCCTACTAATGGAGGATCAATAATAAATAATAAGTTAACAAGATATTATGGAATTATGGCACAAATTGTGGAACTCCAATGATTGAGAAAATCTAGGAATGTGTTCCACTAATCAAGGGAGTAGATCCACCAATCAAGGGAGCAAATCCACTAATCAAGGGATTTCGGTGGGGAAATATTCCTACATCCATGGGGAATGATTATTAATCATTACCAAGTTGAATTTTCCTCCAGGGAATGATTGAGAAAATCTAGGAATGTGTTCCTTGCCATTTAATGCAAATTCCTAGTATTGGGGACTAAATCCACTTATCAAGGGATTTTGGGGGGGAAAGCTTTCTCCATTCATAGGGAATGATTCCTAATCATTTTGTATAAGTACCAAGTCAAATTTTCCTCTAAGGAGAGATTTTCATTAGTGTTATTGTGGAGAGAGCTTGTATTCTTGCAGCTCCATTGTATTTTCTTGCAGGGATGTAATTCTATTGATGAAAATAATGAATATTGGTGTCATGTTCAGCTTCTAAATCTTATTCTCCTCCATAGGTATATGAGTTTCATTGGGCTTGGCCATCCAAGTGTTGAGGGATTTTATCCCCTAGGGATTTTTGGTGGAACCCTAGCAGACTGAAAGTTGTCTAAACAAAGAAACATGCACACACACACAACGATTATGCTAGCAAAAAATAATTCTAAAGTAAGGACGTACCTCAGGTCCTACGTTCGGGTAGTTCCTCAAGGGTCCAAACCCTTCTTCACGTCCCTTTCGCTCCTATGCCCTGCAAAACCAACAATTCTAAAGAATGCAGCAGTATATGGACAAAGATTTATACAAAAATCATCTTTATGTTATACACGAAGTAAGTTAGTTATGAACTTTTAAACATCCATTCATACATGAAATTCAAACATGAACATCATAAACATAAAGAAGAAGCATATCGAGAAATCAAGACATTTTCATTTATTATAGACAAATAGAAAGTACAAAAAAATTAATATCACCTGAGAAACCTTTGCAGGTTCCAAGCTCAGCCTCCTTCTGGATCCGTCCCGCCTCAATCCTCTAGCATATCTCCTTCCAAGACTCACTCCATGATGCCATAACTAAGGGATGAACATCAAATCAAAGGATACAGGGTTTCCTGTACAAATGGGGGAAGTGCAGAAGGCACAATGGTCTTCAGACCTGATCAGGGGGAAACTTTAGTATAAAACCTTTCTCTCTCTTCTCTCCTCCTTAGTTCTTCCTTTGATGTCTTTTTAACCATTCCAAAGTGTTTTTTAGTTAGGAATTGGTTGGGAACAGTTTGAGGCCAGGCACTAAACATGTGATCAGAGGTAAAACTCGTGATTCCGGCCGAATAAGGAGTTTTATATTTTTTAAAGTGTTTTAATACATATACGCGGGTTGGGTATATATGAACCCGCGTATACACGCGTTTAACTCAGGGCAATGTCGCGTACAGGGAATAAAACACTGTTTTTTACATTTTGGACCAGGTCTGGAAGGAGGGGTTGTCCTAGGCCATGAGTGCAGCATCACAAACCATAATAGTGAGATTTGGAGCTATAACACCAAGGAACCTCAGAGCCCTTTTATATCATCTTCTTTCCTTACTTTCATTGCTTATTCACATGCATCTCTAGTTTTTATTTCTTTCTATTTCTGCATTTAGTGTTAATGATTTATTGTTGTATGATTGAGTAAATGGTTGATGTAAGTTATTTTGTAGAATCAAAAGTATTATTTCATCCTTGGAAAGACTTTGGAAGTTTATAGTAATCACTGAGCTGCTTGGATTAGTTTTCTTATTCCCAAATCTAGATTGTTGGACCTCCTTTTTAGCAAAGAACAATAAATTTATGATTTTTTTTAGCATTCAAAAGAGCTTCAATCGAATTTATTACACTTGCATTAGATCACAGAAACATTATAGTTCATAATAAAAATTACACCATTGTATTTGCACTTGATTTGGTTAGGCATTTTTTAGATTTACTATCTCACTAGTTCTCAAATTTCTAGATTTTCGACTAGTAATGGTTTTTTTTTTGCATGGGTTAACATAGGTATTTTTGAGTGATTCCAATTGGAATAGGGACCTAAAAATCCTATTTAATAAAAAAATTTGTCCCATCCCATTTGGATTTGATTTGTTTGGTCATTAAGCCCTTGCCAATTTCATCATTTCACAAGGAAGCTTCTCCAAGCATTTTGAACAAATCCATCCATCTCCCAACTTTGGTTTTGAGTTTTGAGTGATCCTAGGAATTTTTCCACTCCATTCCACCCATCACACACCTTTCCTATTCCTCCCATCACCTCCAACACCTCACATTTTTCTCTCGGCTATATCCTATACGTTCACTGTAATTCCTACAGGATCATCCTGTAAGTTTCTAGTATATCCTGTAGGTTTTCCTGAAATGGCCTGTTTTGAAGCTGAATTGAAGGAAAACCTCTAGGAAGTCACCAAAAGCCTCCCAAGGGTATCCCACACCATCCAAACATCTCCTAACTTTTCCATCCAACCTCCAACATCCTTAATTCACCTGCCACATCACCAAAGGAATTTAGTTTGCATATTTGATTTTGCATGAAAGGACAAAAAGACAAAAACATATTTATTTCAGTCCCTTTACTTGCACATTAGTGATGTTTGATGCTTCTTACTTCCATGCTTAAATAGTAGCATTTGGTTCATGATAATTTAGCATTATTGCAAAGTATAGTTTCTCGATAATTAATTAGGAAATGGTGTGATTTAGCATCGAATTTTTGTCTCTTTCCTTGTACTTTCTTTCGTGCAATAGGCTAAGATTCCATTTCAAACATTGCAATTTCTACAATTAGTTTAGGATTTGACTTCAGTACATGCATTCGATTACATCATGATAGCAAAGGAAGGACACATTATATGCCGCACATATAGTGTCGACACCTGTTAAGTTTGTACGAACCCCGGGTTGATAATTAAAGTCGGTAGCCTTGGGAGTTCCAAAATTCTTGTTGCAATACCGAAGCCCATCACCTTTTGGCACCATTGCTAGGGAGGTGCCAGAGTATGCATTTTTTTCTTCCCTAGTTGATTCATTTCTTTTTAATTTTTGCAAAAACAAAAAAATATTTGCATTAGCCATATTTCATTTCAAAAATAGAAAAGTGCATTCCATTAGTGTTTTCATTCAATCATAACAACACCAAAATATCTCCAACACCAATCGACCCCCCAATTGATCATGTGGTGCAGTAAGAGCCACATCACCATTTAATTTTGTAGGTAGAAGAAGAAGATGACAAATAATGTAGAAGAAATGGATGGAGATGATGACAATGAGGAAGATCCTCTTGAATTTCTCATTCAAGATATTGATGGTAGTGTGCACATGAAGAACATCCCTCCATCTTTTCTTTGAAAATTTTATGGTCTAAGGTCAGGTGATCTGGAAACCTTTCTTTTTGAATTTGAGATTGTTTGTAGATCTTATGGTTACTTATTAAGATTGTTTCCGACAACTTTGAAGGATAGAGCTCTTAAATGGTTCATGATTTTAGGGACTAATTCAATAATATCATGGAATGATATGCAAAAAATATTCATAGAAAAATATAAAGATCATGATCTTAAATAAGAAATATTTAGAATGAATAAAAGAGAAGATGAGAGCCTTGAGGATCTAATAGAGAGGTTCATATACAATGTTAAGAGGGGAAAACTACATCATTTAGGATCCGAAACACTAAAAACCCTCTTACTTAGAACAATTAGGGATGAGTGGATTGATCTCCTTAATCTCATGAGTAGAGGTGATGTACATCAATTGTCATTTGAGAAAATTTGTGAAACATGCAAACACACATCCAGAGGAAAATCAAGAGTAGGTAAGTCAGCATTAAGATTGGTAAGTTGAGCTGAACTTGGAAATTTGTTTGATGATTTTAAAACATAAATTCTTAGCAATCTAACAAAACAAGTAGAAATTTTAAGAATGCAAGTGATCCGAATGGAAAATGGCATCAACCCATGGTATTCATCCACCCATAGAATTTATCCATGGTATTGTAAGTGGCATCCATCCATGGTATTTATCCACCCATGGTATTGTAAGTGACATCCACCCATGGTATTCATTTACCCATGGTATTTTCCCATGGTATTGTGACATCCACCCATGGTATTCATTCACACATGGAATTGATCCATGGTATTCATTCACGCATGGAATTGACCCATGGTATTGTAGCTAAAAAATACTATAAGTAACAAGTCGTATTTTGTAAAAGGATAGTTTGTCTAGTACAATGTAGCTTTTACAGTTTTTCTCCATTTTAATAAAAAGTTTCTTTGTGGTTTTTTTATTGGGAATTCTCCTCTTTTTCTTCTGGAAATTTCAATTTTTCATATCTTAAGGGCCTTCCCCCCAAAATCCATTTTAATCTTTTAGATCTTGGGGGCCTCTCGCTAAGATTCGAATTAGCGGTATCAGCGCAGGTTATGATTCCATGGGAATGAGGGTTTCATGTATATTTCAATTTCAAAATTTTGCATCAATATTCAACAAACATCAGGCATGCACTGCAACCTTCACAAAGCACTTTCTTAGGCTAAGCATGAAGAATTTTGCTTTTTTCATTTTTTTGCAGGAATTATTTTTTTGGGCGACGAGTTTGTAGATCAGATCTGAAACATTTGGTGCAATATTTATAAAATAAAATGACATATCTAGATTCCTTGCAAAAAAATACCAAAATTCAAACAAAAAGAATCGGATGAATCGAAGTCTGGATGAGGGAGATATCACTCATTTAAAATCAGCGATGTTGTAGATTTTTTTTCTAACTACAGCTGGTGGACAAGAACTCTCCTACCATTTTTTTATGCTTTTGTTCATAATTTTAGAAAAAAAGGTTGTATATTTGATATCCTCTTTAAAAATCACCCAATTTCCAAAAAAAAAAAAAAAGGGTCGAATCAGAGTTGGATGTGGGAGATATTGCTAATTTAAAATCAATTATTTTTTCAGAACTTTTGTGATGATGGAAAAATTGCAACACAAATATGAGATTCTAGAGATTCTAGAGTGTCCAGATAAGGATTTCCAACACATGGGAAGATGCAAAATGGTCATTCTGCTTCCAAAAAACAGGTTATAATAAATATTATGAGTTATCTTGACCGATTTATGTCCATTTTAATTTTGGAGTAGCATTCAGAGTGGGTTTCTATTGGAGACGTGCCCTCCCACCCCACTTTAGTAGGAACCTACTTCACATTCATCGGTTTCAACATAGCAACATTTGGCTTGGGTTATTTGGAGATGGGCCCTCCCACCCCAGGCTATGTAGGCACCTGCTACTTCATCAACAACCAACATCACGGTTATGGGTCAATTGTAGAAAATCCTTGTCATGAAAGTCCATTTTCTAGGCCGCACACTCTTAATATCATAGTTGGTCACAAGCATTACATGGTATCTCTATCCTCAGATCTTTGTTTGTTCATGGTTATGGGTCATCCAAAAACCCACACTTCATCGAAGTCCATTTGCTTGGCCACACACTGTTAGTATCACAGTTGGTCACAAGCATTACAGGGTATCTCTATCCTCGGATATTCATTCATCATGGTTATGGGTCATCCACAAACCCACACTTCAGTAAAGTCCATTTGCTAGGCCACACACTTTCAATATCACATTTGGTCATAAGCATTATGGGGTATCTCTATCCTCAGATCTTCATTGAACATGGTTATGGGTTAACCACATAAAACCCTTCTTTTCAATGGCTCTTCATATTCAACAAAGGCTTCGCAAGAGGGAACTTCACATAATGGGGACCATTGCTTCTTAAGGAGGGAGGAATGATCCAAATGGAAAATGGCATCAACCCATGGTATTCATCGACCCATGTTATTCATCCACCCATGGAATTTACATATGGTATTGTAAGTGGCATCCACCCATGGTATTCATTCACCCATGGTATTTTCCATGATATTGTGACATCCACCCATGGTGTTCATTCACCCATGGAATTGACCCATGGTATTATATCTGAAAAATGCTATAAGCAACAAGTTGCATTTTCTAAAAGGACAGTTTGTCCAACACAATGTAGATTTTATAGTTATTCTCCATTTTAATAAAAAGTTTCTTTGTGGTTTTGTTTATTGGGAATTCTCCTCTTTTTCTTCTAGCAATTTCAAATTTTCAGATCTTAGAGGCCTCCCCCCCAAGATCCATTTCAATATTTTACATCTTGGGGGCCTCCCCCCAAGATTCAGATCAACAAGATGAAGGAAAAGAAAATGCTGATATTTGTTTTGCAGAATCACATGATGTTAAACATTGTCCATCGTTACCAAGGTTAAAGAAAGTTCACCAAGAGGATAATGGAGCAAGTCAATTTCCAATGCAGCAACGTTTTGTAGCTCCAAGAGGACCATTGCAAGCTATTTAGCCTCATATGATGCAAGAGTCTAATTCACAATTTCAAGCTTATGCACATCCACCTCAAAGTAATTGGAACACACTCTTTCCTTGGCAACATTGATCATCTCCATACTGACTGCTCCACTGGAAAAGTGCGATACATACTGAGTGGTACACTACCAGGTTACAATGCATACTGATTAGGCCTTCTATAGGGTGTGATAGGTGAGGATGGACAAATGTCTGAGACAGTTTGCTAGGTTGTTTTTCATGGAATCTTCTAGAAACTTCTCCTATGCCATTTGCCTCTCTGAATTCTCCCAAGGATAAATAAGGGATCTAAGAAATCTCCAAATGGATCCAATTGTAACAAGTGGAATGACACTAATCAAACCCCATGGATGACTCACACCCTTACACACATCTATAAATGGATCTCCAACTCAAGAGATCTAGAGGCTAGAATATTGTGAATTGCAAGGAAGTGCTGATAGTTTGTAATTGAGGAAAGAGCATTGTATTGTTGGAGTGATCTTGCTATTTCATGAGGTGAAGAAGGATTGAAGTTAGGGGGATGATGCTGGATCAGACAACTGGGTTGTAATTCTTCCTTCTATTAATAAAGTTCTTCAAGTTTTCTTCCATATGATTGTGCAATTGTGAATGTTATCATTTGTTCATTATACATCTGATTCTGTAATGTTTATTTTGTAATAGATCACAATGCTTTGATGGTTCTTTGTTGCTGTACTTGTGCAGGTACTCTCCAAGCATGTTAAGTATGGGGAGGAGTTGTAGGCTTTGTCAAAGGGGAGAGAGGTCAAGCAAGGGATTAAGCAGAAGTTCCAGGTTGGTTCCATTATCTTTCTCTTATCTGTTGCACATAGAAGAAATCATTGAATTGCTTTAAATTGTTATTTCTAGGGTAGATTGAAAACCTAGAGGGCTAGCATTCCTTAGGAATACTAGTTTTCCCAGAAACAACATGTTTCAGGGGGATATTGTTATAGACATATTTGGGCACTACAACCCCAATCATATATGTCCATAAACCAAGGGCTTTTCAGTCCCTAAAAGTGTTGTTTCATGCCCTAAAGGAACAAGGTCAGCTGATTACATCATCTCCCAGAAGTTCTCCACAGAAAACTGCTCAAAACTGGACCATACAGACTGCTCAGTGCAGAGGGTGCGATGCATCTCACCTGCTCAGTGCAAAAAGTGTAATGCATACTGAAAATCCCTTTTGTAGGGTGCGATGGCTGAGAGTAAACAAATGGCAAAGACAATTTGCAAGGTGGATGATCATGGAATCTTCCAAAAACTTCTCCTGTGGCAGTTGCCTCTCTGAATTCGCCCAGGGATGGGTAAGAGATCATCAATCTCTAAGTGGAATCAAGAACTATTAGAGAGAGGACACTAATCAAAATCCCAGAAGCTGACTCACCCCCCTACAATCATCTATATATGGATCCCTCATCCCAGAGATCTAAAGGCTGGAATCTTGTATCTTGTAAGGAAGTGTTGTTGGTTTCCTGGTGGAATATCATAGTGTTTCGTGATCTAAGCTTTTCATGAGGTGAAGAAGGGCTTTCATGCTGGGAGGATGACGTTGGGTTAGATAAACGTGTTGTAATCCTCTCTTCTAATCTTTATATCAATAAAGCTATTCAAGTTTTCCTCCACATTCTTGTATGTTTGCTAATATATGCATGTGTGTGGTCAATATATATCTGGTCCTATATTGTTTATGATTGTAGATCTCTGCACTTTGAAGGTATTATGCTGCTTTGACTTTACAGGTACTCTTTGAAGTGGAGTGGTCAAAGGAGGAGCGGAAAAAACCTGTCAAAGGGGAGAAGGAACAAGCAGAGAACCAAGCGAAAGATCGAGGTTGGTATTCTTTGCTCCTATCCTATCTACTTCTCATAAAGGAAAACGAAAGTAACTTTAATTTGTTTGTTTCTAGGATAGCTACCTGTCTTACTGGGACTAGCAGCTCTACATAGACACTAGATTTCCTGATAAAAAAATGGTGACTCCACTGGGGATCAAATCACTTGTTTGCTTGTATATATTTGTTTGCTTTATAAACTTATAGATGGAGCCTGAAGTCAAGCCAGCTAGCCTTCCAACTGCATTTGCTATGCAAGTGCAAAGTAGATCAATGCTGCTTCAGTCTATCTCTGGGTTTTGTTTATAAACTGAACAATTGATTTGCAAACATCCTGATTGCCCTGGTGGTGGCTCCAATAGCCTCATTAGATCAGCCCCTATGAATTACATTTACTGACTATCATTGGCTCGGCCTAAATCCCTGAACTAAACTACAAACTGTGACCAAGAACCCAGTTGAAGTCTCGTCCCTAAACCATTGCACCTTCTCCTCTTGGAAATCTGGATGCATCACACCTCTCATGTGCAGTAGGTGAGATGCATCGCTCTTTCCCTATGTTATAGGTGCGATGATCAGATAAGAGCTCTCCTGCTTCTACATTTTGGTTTTTGTTCACTCTCTTCAAATTTATTCAGGAGTTTTGCTATCTATGATCAGTATACCACTGTGGAAACTCCCTTCCTTTGCATGATTCAGCCTCCATAGTACAAAGAAATCTAAATGTTTTTGTGTATTGTTCGCCAATTACGGTTCTCTTTTACAAAGAAGTAGTGTAATCAAGCTATCGTCTTTTGATTTGGAAGTGTCGCAAGTGTTGTTTTCAATCAAGAAAAGAATCCTACTATTCTTGATGGTCGATTACACTATTACTCTTGTATTTGATTTGAATTAATAGTTTTTCAAGTGTCAAAAGCAGTTTTCAATTCAAAATCGCAAAGTGTCATCATTATCTTTCTTTCGTCTTTTGAAAAGAAAATCATTAATAATGTCGCTTGAAATGATTCAGATTTGTACTTAGCATTCTTTTTGTCATTCACACATTAAGAAGCAAAAACAAATACATGCATGTGCATTTGAATTTAGACTGCCTATTGATTTTGATTTAGAATAGTGCATCTAGTGTGTGCTCTCTGCTCTATGTTGAAAGAATCCCGTTTCTCTTTCCTTAGTAGCTAGGATTTTCATTGCAAAAAGAATATTAAACGATTGTTTATCATCTTAGATTGCATTTTAGGAATTGTATATCTACATCACGCGTGAACCTGAAAGGAAAACTTCTTAAGAAAGATCAACTGTAAAATAAATTCAATGAACATTAAAACGCTTTGGAACCTAACTCACAACATTTAGAAGTCTAGGCTAGAGACATATTCTGGTGTCATAAAGCCTGGTAACTATCGCTTTCATTGTAGGTTGGGTGATTCCTCCTCTTTGAGACAACAATTGCTAGTACGGACTTTTGCTCCCACATACCGTCGAGTATATACTGGGAGACCACAATAGGCTATATCCTTTATCCTTAGGAAGTCGTGTTTGCCACCCTATCAATCACAATGCATTGCACACAACATTCGGGAAGATTGACTACCGTACCATAAAAAGTATTCTGTAGTTTTGTGATTAGTTTCGTAATCCCTCTGTCTAGATTTCCAGAGTAGTCTCTTTCGTTCCTTTTCAGACTCCTTAAAGGAAAAGGTCCATTTGAGCACTTGTCACTTCAAGCTCATTAAAAATCAAAGGCGACTAGAGTCATATTTAGCTTTTTCTTGACTCTTAAAAATTCAAAAAGCAAGTTGTGTTAAAGCATCTAAAATTTATTTTAATCAGAATAACGTCATTGTTCCCTCATTGGTCTTATGTTGAGAAAAATGGAGTCCACCAACCAAGTATTTCCCCTTGGGGGAAATCCTAGTCCTTTGTCCTCTTGGGGAGATGTTGGTCCACCTCATATGGCCACATTGTCCCTCCCAGGACTGACAATCGGCTTGCTAGTATGGCTCTTCTCGACCTCTTTCGTTCAAACTGTCACGATTCCTGAACAATAAAGTCAGCAACTAGATGATGCTAGAGTTACCCCCCAACCTTCTGCTTCACTTGTTTCTCCCTCCCCTCCTTCCTCTTCGCTTGGTAAAGTTGGTAAAGCTAAAGACCAAGTAACTGAGAAGAAGAAGAAAGGGAAGGAGAAGGAGAATAAAAGAAGGATCCAAAGGCAAAAAGGGGCAACCATGCCTCATATAGCGAAAATCCACACACTGCACCATCCAAACCGAAATATCCATGTGTCATTTGCAAAGGGAACCACTATCATCGAGATTGTCCTTACATCCCTTGGATCTTAAGGGAGTGGTCTCCTCGTTTGCACTATCTGGTGTCATCAAACTCTGACGATCATGTTGAGAGTACACCGTCAACTAGTGAAAACGAAGTCTCTGGACGGGAAGGAAAATGTAAATTTCCTTGCAAACTGTGTGAAGGAAATCATGCCATTCATTGTTGTCCCTTCCTGGATGAAGCTAAAAGAGTCTTGGATAACCATCCTACTTCACCGCTATGGCTTCCTCCTAGGTACAAGAAACTCTTGCTGAGTCCATCGCTAGTTGAAAATTCGACTGACGCAACCTTGTGGTCAGTCAAAGAATCTATCATTGAAGATAAACCCTTTGAATCAATACTAGATATAAGTCAAAAGGGCAAGACGATAGTCGACACGGTCTTGTCTTCGGAAGGTCTATCCTCAGATGATACAATCACCGAAGAGAATGAGAATGACACCATTCAAATTCTTTTCGTAAATACAGACTCCGATGAACATGGGGGAAATATACCCATTCCTTTACCACAGGAAGGAAGTTTGTCAGGGTCATATCTGACTGTTTATTCGGTCCCACCTCCGAGCAACCTAGTCGTTTCCTTTGATTGGAATCTACTAGGCAGACCTCATTTACCATCTAATGTACCATTCCAAATCATTGTACAAGCTTACAGAATGGTCATGGTTGGTACCATCATAGATTAAGGGGCTTATGTGAGTATCCTTTCCTCGACTGCTTGGAAAGTGCTTGGTTCACCATCGCTTCTGCCTAAGATGTGAAATCTAACAGGCTTCGATAAAGGAACCAGTCGACCGTTAGAGATCCTGCCAAGTTTTCCTATAACTTTGAGAGGGAAAATCATATATCTGAACATAATGGTAGTCCAAGGACCCTTATATTATATCTGCTCCTTGGGTGTGACTATATGTATAGCATGGGAGCCATTGTCTCCTCACTCTTTCGAGTAATGTGTTTTCTGCATGAAGGCCGAGTGGTCCAACTCGTAGACCAGCTTTCATTCCCTGGCTCACACATAGCTAATAGTCAAGTACCATCCCTAAATGGTCTTTTCATGCAAGGAATGTCTCATCAATCTCCAATCCGTCCGCCTAAAAAGCGCGAGTAATTCGGTGGCCATGACTGAAACCTAGGGGGCATGTACCCTTGTCTGCTTTGACAGGAAAACTTTAGGTATAGGGTAGGTTTCCGCGAAGGATATATGACTAGTCTGATACACCCATCCATTTAGGAATATGGGATTAGACTGAAATAAGATGCCTCCGTCAGAAGGTAGGCCTTTCCTGACAGAGAAAATATTTTGTTTGCAAATTGAAGGGTAACCTGGAAACTCTACTTCGTTATACCTGGGGGCATGCAAACCTTTTTGCATGCAAGTGAAAAGTGGCCAGCGTAATGATAACCCCATATTTTTTCTGACTTCAATTGCTTAAGTTAGGTGATTGGTCGAATCGACTGTTTACCTTTGTAGGGGCCAGATGACACCAGTAAAGTAAAGGAAAAGTTTTCGTACCTAACCTCAGTAGTTAACTAACCCCTAGGATAGTAGTTGGTCGTTCCTAGCTTGCATGTGAAAGGGAGCAAAGCAAAGTTTCGAATGGTGCAAGCTCAAAAATTAAACCTATTGGTGAGACATCCTTATTATATGACTCGAACAAGCAGTTTTTATGAAAAGTTCAAGCTCGTTAAAAATTAAACTTAAGCAATGAGCAAATGTTCCCCCAGAGTTTAAGCTCATTAAAAAATGAACCAACCTCTGGTAAATAACCATTGCAAATGCATTATCATCAACTTTTTGAGCCCTGGTCGTGTTCTTACCATCACCTCCACTCTATTTTAGCCGATCATATGCCTCCATTTGATTGTTTACCCTTTTGTGGAACAACTACGACGAGTGATTCTGTTAGCCATCCTTGTGACATTGCCATGATTGGAAAATTACAAACCTTACCTGGAATTAGCAGCTACCCGAAAAAATCACTCATTCTTAAAAAATGAGTCTCCTTTAAGCTCTTTTCACCTGACTCGTAAAATATGAAAAGATTGCCAAGCAGTTAGCCTTTGTAGCTCGTTAAAGCTACTGGGAGTGCTATCCCTCCTCTAGATTTTAATCTTTTTGGACTTGAGGGATTATTACACAAAAAGATCCAGTGCTTTTTTTGTTCGGCTCATTAAAACTACTGAAAATTCATCCCATTCGTATTATTTTACATTTTTTCGGGCTTAAGGGATTATATGACAAAAAAGGATTATTGGAGCTTCCTTTCAGTCCCTTTTCAGACTCTCTAAAGCGAGTTATCTTTGTCGTTAAACTCGTTAAAACCAATAGCGACAAACTTTTCCATAGAGATGAGAACGAGTTCACAATCGCTAGGCTCATTAAAACATAGCGACGGGTTTGCCTGAAGGGAAAATTATAGAACAAACATATGTTATCCTCCTCAAGATTGACAAAAATAAAGAGGTATTGGTCAACAATGACTAGGGAAAATTGGGAAGAAAACTTGAAGAAACTTTATTGGTAGCAAAGTCGCTCTTGAACATGACACTTTCACTCCATCACCATGATTGAGTCGGGTTGGGTTATTCCGTTCACTGGTCATATTACCATTGGTCCACCGCACCATCCATCTTTGGGGTTAATGCTACCAATCCATTTCAATGTTGTTGATATGTTCAAGAGAAGTTGATCAAAGAATTCACCAACCCATCTTGTGTCTCATCCACTGCAATACATTCAGGCTCCATTCTTTCATGATCTCCACCCTGAACCTTGTATCATCAGATCGTTTTCACCTCCACAAAGTCATTTGCTCTGTTCTATGTCATAGATGTGGGAATAATTAAGGCCCTCCTACGACGGGTCTCTTCTTGTCGACATCAGCTCATTATCCAAGAATTCGACCTAGGGACAACCCTTTCAGTACCTTGGAGCTTGCATGCCTCAATGGCAAGTTTCTCGCTTTCGGCGATAGGTTTACATCAATGGCCTTCGACCGAGAGATTTTGCGTGGTGTTCGACGCCAAGTCCCATTTTCACACCACGTGAATTGTACTGTAGTACCTTGAGGGTCATCATCATTATCAGTGATTCCTCTCGTGCTTGTTAACAACTTACATCATTGGCTGGTAACCAGGCGATGTCTTTCCATGTTCGACTCCAGAACATTTTTCACATGGACTGACTTATACTTCGGGCGAAGATTGAACGAGTTTGAAGACCCAGGATCTAGTTTCATCCATCTGGGCTGCGATATATTCAGGAAAATAAAGACATCAAATGTACATAATTTCTACATAGATGATCATCTGAATCAAAGGATGATGGTTCTATCAGAATCATCAGTCTGCCACACAGATGGTTGTCTGTCCTATGTACATGAAAATGAATTTATAAAGTTGAGTATGGGAATGCCCACCTCAGATAGATCATGAAAATGTTATGAAGATAATGTATTTTATTGTATCTTATTACAGGTCACCTTCCAGTTCGAAAAACCTCGGATCCTCTTGATAAAGCATTTCACCCGACATCAAAAGATTTTCGACCTCATGCTTTAGGGGGAAACTGTTATAGACATATTTGGGAATTACAACCCCAATCGTATATGTCCATAAACCAAGGGCTTATGAGTCCCTAAAAGTGTTGTTTCATGCCCTCAGCTGATTACATCATCTCCCAGAAGTTTTCCACAGAAAACTGCTCAAAACTGGTCAAAAATGGACCATATAGACTGCTCAATGCAGAGGGTGCGATGCATCTCACTTTCTCAGTGAAAAAAGTGTGATGCATACTGAAAATCCCTTCTGTAGGGTGCAATGGGTGAGAGTAGACAAATGGAAGAGACAGTTTGCAAGGTGGATGATCATGGAATCTTTTAGAAACTTCTCCTGTGACACTTGCCTCTCTGAATTCGCCCAGGGATGGGTAAGAGATCATCAATCTCCAAGTGGAATCAAGAACTATCAGAGAGATGACACTAATCAAAATCCCAGAAGCTGACTCACCCCCCTACAATCATCTATATATGGATCCCTCATCCCAGAGATCCAA
>APFE030105482.1:8157-40999 GCA_000404065.3 Pinus taeda | reverse complement strand
CGATTTCCTAACCTTTCCATCCAACCTTTAACATCCTTAATTCACCTGCCACATCACCAAAGGAAATTTGTTTGCATATTTGAGTTTGCATGAAAAGGCAAAAAGAAAAAAACATATTTATTTCAATCCCTTTACTTGCACATTAGTGATGTTTGATGTTTCTTATTTCCATGCTTAGATAGTAGCATTTGTTCCTGATAATTTAGCATTATTACAAAGTATAGTTTCTTGGCAGTTAATTAGGAAATCGTGTGATTTAGCATTGAATTTCCGTCTCTTTCCTTATACTTTCTTTCTTGCAATAGGTTAAGTTTCCATTTCGAACATTTCATTTTTTGCAACTAGTTTAGGATTTGACTTCAGTACATGCACTCCATTACATCATGACAACAAAGGAAGGACACATTATATGCCACACATATAGTGCCAACACCTCTTAAGTTTGTATGAACCCCGTGTTGATAATTAAAATTGGTAGCCTTGGAAGTTACAACATTCTTGTTGCAATACCGATGCCCATCATTCATTATTGGAATAATCACCAACTTTAAGTTCTTCTATCATCTTTGAAACTTTGAAAGCTACTTCATAGTTGAATTTCCCTTTTTTATCCTCATTTCATATGCAGTGATAATCCCATGTAGCTCATCCATCTTCATCTTTTTCATATCTTTCATTTCTTCAATAACCGAGACCTTTACATAAAATCTTAAGTGGAGAGATGTCAACACATTTTGCACAATCATTGATTCCTTAAATTCTTCACCAAGTATTGTGAAAGTATTGAAAATATCATCCACATGAAGGAATTAGGCTACACTATCTCCTTCATCATTCATCTTCAAACTCTCAAATTATCTTTTATGGCTTTGAAGTTTTACCCTCTTCACCTTGTCATCTCCTTCATAACTATTTTGAAGTGTGTCCCAAATTTCCTTTGTAGATTCACAATGCATAACTTTGAAAAATTATTATTATGATAGGCCACACGAGATGACATTCATGGCTTTTGCATTATTTACACAAGCCTTCTCAGCATCTCGTTCATATAGAGGAGTCGTTGTAGATCTATAACCATCCACTACATATTTCCAAATGGAAAAACAAAGATACATTAACTAATTACTCATCCTTATCCTTATAAGGAATAATTTTCCCATTTAATAATGGAGCTCTTCTTGTCAAAGAAACTTCATAACTGGTAATGGTCCCTCAGTGATCTTCCTTCTAGTGTTTTGACTAGTTTCAAAAAAACTTTCTCTGATACCGATTATTGGATTCACACTTACAGTGAGAGCGGGGGAGGTGAATCAGTACAAGACAATTTCTTACTTAATTAAACAGTCATGAACCATAACAAAAAATATCTCATATGGAGCAGGAGACATAAAAAATCACTATTTATTACATATCTTTGTAGGCACTAACCTACTAATACAAACTTTATAGGCACCAAACTACTATTACAAAAATTGTAGGCATGAACATATTGTTGCAAACTTTGTAGGCACCAACCCATAGGAGACATCAATCCCCTTTGTTGCAATATTTGTAGGAACCAACCTATAGGAGACACCAATCCCCTTTGTTGCAATATTTGTAGGCACCAACCTATAGGAGACATTAATCCCCTTTTTTGTAAGATTTGTAGGAAATAACCTACATGAGACAACAATCCCCTTTGTTTTCATATTTTTAAGTACCAACCTACAAGACACACCAATCCTCTCTGTTGTAATATTTGTAGTAATCAACCTATTGGATAAACTAATTCCCTTTGTTGTAAGGACACAAACCTATAGGAGATATCAGTCTCCATTGTTGTGAAATATTCATAGGCACCAACCTACTTTACTAAGCCTACTTTTTACCTCTTTCTTAATTAGGTTATTTAGTTTCTTATACCTTAACTAGGTCTACTTGCTTCTTTTGTATTCAAGGCATGCTTGTTGCTTCTACCTTCACTACGTCCATTTCTCCAAAAACTTGTTGTTTTTGGACTCTCCCCAAGGATGAACTTGTACACCATGACACGTATCCAATTTTGAAAATATGATTATGAAATTTTTAATTGAGGCACCTATTTTTGTTTCCTTGAATCTCTGAAATTTTCACCATTTAAAAAAATCCCAAAAAATAAGTTATAGAAAAAATGCCAAACTGGCCTAATTGAAGTTGATTTCAAGGTTATTCAATAACCCTAAATTCCATAGGGCATATCTACAAAATGATAGAAAATCAAAGTTTTAAAATTTTACTCTAGGTACTTAGATATATTGAATTTGTCTCTAGTATGAAGCATCTCAACAAAAAGGTTATGGTGAAAATGTCAAGCTAGCCTATTTGAAGTAGATTTTAGGAGCATTAAGGAACCCTAGATTCATAAGATCATATATTTGAAATTAACATCAAACAAAAATTTGAAATTTATACCATAGATATAAAATATCTCCCCTCTTCTCCTCCAAGTTTCACATTTTAAAACATCTTATAAGAAAATTTATAGTGAAAATGCTAAGCTACCTTGTTTGAAGCATATTTCAAGAGTATTCAAGAACCATAACTTCCTCAAATCATGTCTCAGAAAGAATAGTGAACCAATGGATGAAATTTCTACCACATGTGCAATAATATCTCACTTTGGCTTCTCCAAATTTCATGGTTTCAAACATATCAAAATAAGATATATATCAAATATTCCAAGCTAACTTGTTTACTCCACAAATCACATTTTTTCACCACTTTTAAGACCTGAGGAGCATTCCCTAGATTTTTTTGTGCACCTCAAATATATTCTTTCTTGGATGGTCTACAAATGCACTAATCTATCCTTTATTTATAGTGCTTATACATTCACTTATGGACTAACTTGTAAATCTAGTTGGATTGACTTGTACTTCCTAGTTGGGTTGGCCTAACAAAATATTTAATGCCTTCTCATTCCTATGGAGTTAGAGAGAGTGACATATACCATTGGAAAGGTTTTGGAATAATTTCTTCAACGATATATCCCATACTCCCCTTTGAGCTAGGTATTTATAATAAAATCATTTCAAAGATAAGGTATCCAAATTGGGCACGAAGAAAAAATTGGGTATCCAAACCATATTTCCAACAATATTAATCTTGCAATCCATATCTTAGACATCTTTAGTATCCCCCTAGTTTGGGTATCAATGAAAATAATATTTACAACAATCTCCCCCTAACTTTGACATCAACGACAACACAATATTCAACATTTTCTAGAATATTGAAGCCTTTCAATTTGAATGAAGCTAAAACTATCCAAGGATTCAATCCTAACAACATATTTTAGAAGCATTTGGTAGCCATACAATATGAGCATTTATTCACAAGGACTATTGAATAAATTAGAGAAAATGAAGTAGAAACATTGAAGGAAAAGGAGATTGAAGTGAGCACTAATTCTGAGGAAAATACCAAGAAACCCATCGAATTTTCTCCTTAACCCAAAAATGACATGAAGACATTATAATATGAGGAGAGGGTCATGAATAATTATTTCCCACAAAAGTAAAAGCTCAATTAAAAGAGGTTCACACAAGCATAAGGAACCATGTATATGGAAGTGGACAATGCTATCGTCCTTGAATTAGTAGCATCACGTTTCATTGAGAGTCAAAACCTAGTTGAAGAAATGGCTACTGAAGAGCCAATAATTCTTGAAATGCAACCATTAATCATTTACAACACCCATTACAAGGAGGTTGGTTGAAAGTTACAGTTTGAAAAGGTGCATGTTAAGAACAAGAAAAATACTAAAAAGTGGAAATTAGAAGTTTACGTGTTAGGAATAGGACCTAATGGACTCATGAAGTTACACATAACTATAGGGAATGTAATTGATGACTTTGTCATTGAGAAAGAGGTTGAGAATATAAAGTTAAATAAAGATAAGCGAGCTAAAGGAATTCCTTAGTTCTAAACCTCTCTTTATGGCCCCATTAGTTATTGAAGAACGTGACGCTAAAATATAAATTTCTCCACCTACACCCTAGAACGTTAAGAAACAAATTAAACTGCTAAATGATATTAAATCCTTTAATGCAATCAATATTAAAAAATCACTATAAATAATTAAGGAAGGATGGGAAATTTCTTTGCATTTAAGAAATTTATCTCCAAGAATTGCTTCATTCTATGAATAATAGAAGCATGATCAACAATTTGTTGAAAATTATTTGATGACTTTCATAAATAAAATTATTACTCTTAGTGATATTTAGAAGAGTCAACAAGGTCTTCCATTAGGGAAAGGAATTAAGAAAATCAAGACAAGATAGCATGTTAGGATTAAAATGATTGAGGATGTTATTTCTGAATGTTTGAGTATTAATGACCATAGGAGAAATAATCTCTTCAAAGCTATAGAATTTGTCGATAAATTACAAAGGCCCAAAATGAATAGAGATTCTATGCTAATTCCGAAATATATGTTGTAAGAAGAGTTGAACATTATCAAAGCATCATGGGCTATGATTCTGACAATTTGAATGGTCTTCCAGAAGATGAGGAAAAAAAGTGATTTGTTACATTTTACAATGACAACAAAGACCAACTACTAACTACTAAGCCACTATAGTCAGATTAAAAGGACATAGAGGAAGAAATCATTGCGCTAAGGGTAAAACGAGACATAATCGTCCCACTAATGAAGGAGTACATTGAACATTGGCTTAGAAAATGTTCAAATGAAATTGTTAATCCTGAATAACTTCCTCAGCCATTACATTAACATAGTTTCAAAATCTAATATATACTTCGACAACAACCACTTCCAAGGGGATAGGATTCATCCCACAGGTCATCCTTTTTGCAATTCTTTGAGTGTTCTTTACCTTGTTTTGAAGAAATTCTCCTTTTTTCTCCCCTGTATTTGATCATCTAGCTTTATGAATTGTCATATATATTTGTAAAGCTAATCCTTGACCACAATTTCTCTTTTTCTTCTAGGTAACCTCATATTATTTCATCCATGAGATACTAATTCTAGTCCCTTAGGGACAAACACATTTACTTTTTATGTTTAATTATTAGGATTTTTTAAAGTGCTTTAGGCATTTACTTTATTCAAACTTAGAGTCAATAAAATATTACTTGACTCCCACAAAGAGCTAGATTTTCAGAACTGCATGTCATTTTTGGTTTCCAAATTTTTATATGAGCAATGAAATCCTTGGAATTTTCTCCTATGACCCTTTATGATCTTTGAATGTAGGAAATGTTTTAGAGTTATTTGAATATCTAGATCATTTCTCCATTTGTTTTTTATTGGTTTTCTTCAAATCCTTTTTCCTCATAATGTATGAATGGATTTGTACGGTGGAATAAATCATTAGATCGTAGGTGAATGTATTGAATGATCATATTTCTATGTTTTGAGTTATTTTGAAAATATGAGTGAATGAAAAGAGATGCACCACCTCTATAAAAACATAGAAAATACCTAAAAATTGCCTTAAAAGTTGACTCTTTTCCTTGACTGCAAAAACATCAACATAAAAACAGTAAATTCAATTTTTAAATCATTTATAACATTACACCACTTTATAGTACTAACTAATAAAATCCAAATATACCCCGAGGAATATATTATATTTTGACATTAATAAAATAGATAAGGAACACTTTTACTTAGATTACCCTTAATTAAAAAAATCACCAAAACCTATATTTTAAAGTTATTTACATCATAAAAATCTTATAAACCTTCTTTTAAAAAAATAAAAATAAAAAATAAAAAACCACTATTTCTTTTTATTTTTATTTTTTTATTCACTAAAACAATATGTTAAAACAAATTAATAAATCTCCATATTACCGTTTTTTAAAACTTTAATATACCGAAATGGTTATTCTTACTCGTTGTAATCATCTTTACTCTCTCATACATATTCTTATATTTAGTTATTTTTATATAACATTATAAATCTTCGTAACCATATAACTCATCAAATTCAAAGCAACTTTCTTTTGATTTTTTTAATTATAAAAATTTAAAAATATAAAAATAAATAAATAAATTTTTAATTTTTATTATTAATTTTAAATATACATTTTTTTTAGATAATAATTATTTTCATCATTTACACATTTACACATATTTATAATAATAATAATAAAGAAATTAATTTTATACATTATATATTATCAAATGTGAAATCTAGATGGGTTGTTTATAGAGCAAAAAGGGGGAGGTAGGCTACCATCGTCTTACTTTAGAAAGAAGTCGAGAGATGTGGCAAAACACCCACATAGAGAATGTTTATGTCACCTAGGATCCAAAGCGATGCCACATGCAGACTGTAACCATCGTACGCAAGGCCATGCATGAATCACACTTCTATTTTGAATGCCAATTGATCCTCTAGATAGTTTATAGGGTCTCTATTTGTGCAAAGCACAAGAAAGGTCTATTGTGGTTTATTGTATCTCTTATCATGGCTCGCTTTGTGTGTTACTTCATAGTTTTTGGTTGTTAGAGCTTCATGTTTGATATGTAGGCCTTGGCTCTCGTCGATTATAATTGGGGTCTCCTATCAGCCCATCTCTCCAAACCCTCACCTTGCATTGTCTTGTTATCCTTGGTAAGCATATGCAACTCCAGAAAACAACAACCCTCCCTTATTGACTAGAACTACAGTGGTGAAGGAAATTTCTAATTGACGAAATGGAAGATAAGTTATGCCCAATAATTTCTTTCTCCTTGGAGGTTTGATGCTCATGATTTAGTTTTCAAATGTGGTTCCTTCTGCGTGCAAGATGATAGCTCATTGTGTTGTTAGATTCCTTTTACAGACGTGCACTTGATTGGCTTTGGCTTGAGTGGCACCTACTATTTAGTCTCTACTCTCATTTCTGGACCCTCTTTCTATGTTCTCTTGCACAATATTCTGCTTTGGTTTGTTTATCTTAGTATTTGGCTTGCTTCAGTGCCTAAGAGGAATCTCTCAGGTCTTCTCCCTTGGGTTCGCCTTCCTTCGATACTCTTTCTGAATGGGCCAATGTTATCGTCCTCATGCTCTCTTAAATTGGATCATCCCCTTAGTTCTCTATTTGTTTTCAATTTTCCTATCATATCTTGGCCATGCTTTCTCAGTCACTAGGCACTGAGCCTCCTACACATGGCTTATCACTTTGCGCTTATCACTTAAATTTATTTCCTCTCCTAACTGCCTACTCTCCTTTCTTTCCTAGGCCCTCCACCATGCCTCGTCACCGTGCCCAATCCCAGAGGAGCATCCTAATACTAGGAACATGTCAATTGGGGAAACATGTGTATTCACCACCACTTAGAGGAAAATGTTATGTAGTTTCATGATCTTACCCAAAACCTCATCCAAGATGAGCTCACTTGCATTGAGAGAGGAGGAGCCTCTCATCGACACCACATCTCAAACATGGAGGTTCTTGTTGAGCTGGCAGACTGTGTGCCAGATATTGGGCTTACACATGGATGTTTCAACTAGTACATGCACACAGTTGACCTATATTAGTATATGAAATTCCTGCATGAAAGAATTATGGTGGACACATTTAGGCATCGAGCAAACCTCCTTCCTTGACAACAACCATGACCTCTTCCTGGTCGCAACTACATATTCAGATCCCTCTACTTAGTCTTTTGATATGCTTAGGCCTCTATCGTTTTTTGTTATTATTGTCTATTCTCAAGGTTAATCTATCCTGCTTTTTAGTCTATGTATGGTCAATTTTGGTTTTTTGAATAATTTTCTATCATATGCCTCTTTACATAGAGTGAAACTTTGGTTATGGTCAGATCTTTCAAGTGAGACACTGACCTAAATCTTCTAGTATTTTCATATACGCCCTTGTTTAGAAGGTAATACAAAATTTACTCCTCTCTTCTCTCTCTCTCTCTCCCTCTCTCTCTCCCCTCTCTCTCTCCCTCTCTCTCTCTCTCTCTCTCTCTCTCTCTCTCTCTCTCTCTCTCTCTCTCTATATATATATATATATAATATAATATATATATATATATATATATAAGTTTAGTAATGGTGAGGCTATATCTATGATCATGTCCAAGAATAACGCCTGAATAGGGCGGGGAATTGAATCGACGACTTAACATCTAGGAGTGCCTTAACAACACACCCGATCATCATCTATCCAAGACCCCATGGACATGTATATATCTATGTTAGCTCAACGTTTTTGAATTATTTTCTTTTAAAGAAAAATAAATAATGTGGGGCCTTTAATTTTAGTCTCAATATAATTTGAATCCAATTGGAATATTGGTTAATATTGTGGTTAGGGTTGAGCCATTTTTCAATTGAATATTTTACAAGAAAGGAGAACCCACAAGGTTTTTCTAGAGAAATATTTCTCCTATGTGATTATGCAAAGAATAAGGAAGTTGGTACGTTGTGACCCCTTTTATAGATTCATGTCCACCTCCCAAGATTTATAGAGGTTAGGTGGCGATTTTGTACAATTGACAATCCCATAGGACTTGATGGAGGGCCACTCTCCTACACTTAAGTGAAAAATAAAGAGAATAGGATTCAATGGAAATATATATAGGGTGGTGATGTTGTGCAATTAATAACACCACCTGATTCAATGAGAGTGGATCTTGTGACCTCATTGTTCATTATGCCATAATAGAAAAGGTTGAATCAATTGAAATATGTCTTGCTACTAAATGTTGTAGTCTAAATCTTCTACATTTTGGCCCTTTTTCAAGTATAGTTTTTAGTTAATTATGTTTGAAATCTAATATGAACCTATTAGAATAACAAATTTGAGTGGTGAAAATGAATATTTTGAGTGCTCCATGTTATATGCATTCAAAAAGACATTTTAAACAACAAAAAACAATGATTCTGATAAAATAATTATTGTTGAATTCTGACAAAAAAATCAAAATATAGAAGAGTTAGATGGTTCCCTAATAAAAAACACACCCATTTTTAATTTTCCATAAGAGTTAACTCAGTGAATTGGGGCAATTTACCATGTTGTGAATGGGGAGGTAATCCCACAAGGTTACTAGTTGGAAGGCTAGTGGATAGACAATTGATTTACATTCCATTTGGAAATTCTAGTAAAGAAGGGAGAAAATTATCAGGGAAGTGACCACTCCCAATGTTTGGGTTGTAGATAACATTTTGCACTCATAATAAACCTTTGCACTAACTAGGTTTGACTTGTTTTGGGTTGTAGATAACATTTTGCACTCATAATAAACCTTTGCACTAACTAGGTTTGACTTATTTATCTATATTTATACTTTTACTCTCTTCAAGCGTTAGATCAATAAATTCAAGGCACCCATCAAAGACTTGTCAATAAAAAAGTTATCTCATAAACTTATGTATCACAATAGTAATCATAATTTGATGTCTATTCAAAAATTTGGAGGAAGAAAAAGAACAATCCATAAAGTAACTTTAAACTATTAATAACATCTATAAACTAAACAAATTTAACTTTTCTCTTTATCAATATCTATAATTTAATATAAAAAATAATATTTTTGAAAAATAAAAAATAAAAAAGGAAAAAAAAAAACATCCTCATCAATCAAATATAAAGATAATAAGTAAATGTTAACTTTACTTCAGTTAGGCTATTCAAATTGAATGAATATGTAATAAATTATTTAAATATGATGTATAGTTATTTAATTTATTTAATTTTAGTTTTTAAAAATATTTATTTTGGACTTAATTTCTTCACATACAATTTTTTTATGAGCCAATATTATTTAAATGTTTTGTATAGTTATTTAATTTTTTTATTTTAATTTTTTTAAACGATGTCCAAAATTTCAACTACATATTGGCTATAAAATGAGCCTCTCAACTCAATCAACAATAAATTTTAACTTCACTACATAACTATTAAATACTTAAAATCAACTAAAATATTCTATACTAATGTTTGAAATTAACTGAAATATTCTCATACTCGTGTTTGAAATTAACTGAAATATTCTCATACAAACATTAGCTAAAATATTCTTAGCTAAAATATTCTCATTAGTATGGAGCAAATTCAATAATACTGATTGCTTGCCCTGAATCTACAATAATACCCATTGGTTGCTTCCAATCTACAATCTGAATGACTTATCACTGGGTGAGCTGAATCACACCAGGAATAGAATCGAGGGGACCGCTAAACAGTTTGGCAAACTTCTACATAACCTTTTATATGAATAGAGTTAAAACTCTGAGATATTGCCATTATATCTCTCGACCTTCCTTATGCTTATACCTTGGTCCCATGTCCCCTGATTTGTCCTTTCCATGACCTCTCGTGCAACCTGTGGAGGAATATATCCATGGAGCTTCTACTCTGTGATACTCCTGACAGTGGTAAAAACTGTGACTACGTTCACTATGCCAGAGATATGAATATGAACGTCTGTGCTTGCTGCATTCATAATATAATGCATCCATTCTCCATCCAATAATTGTGCAAAACTTACCATCAACTTGCTTCTTGGTGCATCAGGTTGCAAATCAGAAGGAACCCTAATTTTTTTTTATCAGGGTGGTTTTCAACATCCTGTTTCTGTGAATAGTGTCCACTCATTTCAGTAATTATTGGTGTCTTCGTCTGAGAGATTTAGATTCTTTTCTTTTTGTCATCCTGTGACAGTATCAGTTTCTGATGGCTGTTTAACAGAGAGGCAGACTAGTCTGGCCTAGTCTCTCTCAACATGGTTCAAGTTGGAATACAGTGGCACAGTCTCAGAAGAATCAAATCCTTGGGACAATATAAATGTTTGAAGCATTAATGGCTCCTAGGGCCTTGTGCAATGTCAGGTCGTGCTCTCAGTGCGTCCCAGAAATGGGGATGGATTCTTCTCTGCCGGGCTGGTTGATTATATTCCATTTTTGCAGATTCAGCATTAGAATTTGATATGTTAATTTTTGCTGGCATCATAAGCAGAGTGCACCAAATTTTTATTTTTCAAATAAAGTTGATCTTAGATTGGGGCTGGCACTGGATAAAAGAATTTATTTTATTAATTTTTTTTTCAAATTAAACTGATTTTAGATTAGGTTCGCACTAATGTTGGATAAAAGAACAATTTGTCTATCAATAAAATGATTATTCTGTCCAACTTAAACTTAAACACTTTTTAGAATAATTTAATTCCTTAAAATGACTCTATTCTCAACCTCTCCATAAAATTTAAAATTCTTACCTAATCAAAAATAAAAACCATACAAATTAATTAATCTACATTGTATCACACCAACTCTGCAAAATCATATCGTCACTTCAAGACTCTTACAAATCTTCAGCGAGAGCATCTCCCAGTCCAGTTGGAAAGTACCTTGCGTTATCAGTAGAGTGATACATAAAAATGTTCAAAATATCATTTTGAAGGGTACTGGAGAAGGATAGATTTTTTTGGCCCTGACCATTTCATCCATGTAATGTTTTGATATTACTCAGCTGGTTGATACTGTAAGGTTAACGGTAAGAAAATAATATCATGGATTTATTTTAATTACATATTTAAAATGATTTTAGACTTATTAAATTTTTTGAATGCAAAATATAACGTGTTATTTTTCCTTGTTTACATTGTATTTTTAAATAGTATATAGAATTAGCATTTGCACCTAATGTTGCAAAGGAAACGCAGTAAGGCATAGTGTATGGAAGAATATTGAAATGTGAATGGGCTTTTTTGAAGGCAAGGGTAGATGATAATGAGTTTGAATTGAGGAAGCCATGCCGAAAACCCTATTAGGGGGTTAAAGTGGCTATGAAATGGAATAAAAGTAGTCATAAATATCCATTGAACTTGTTTAGATACCTTAAAGATTGCCTAGTTGAAGGTGAAGTTAAACAAATGAATTCACGGGAACAACAATTGGGTATCCATATCGATATACAAAATTTTAAGGAGAGGTATGTTAATCTTTTCAAACAACATTCTAATGTATTTGCCTAGAAATATGAAGACCTTAAACCATATCACATTGTGATGAACTAAATCCCTACTAGGATATATTCCTTAGGACGCTACAGGTGGTGGATAAGGAGGTGAAAACAAATGCTTGGGCTCATGAAGGAGCTCTGTATTGTCCTCCAACCCACACTAATCCTATGCCGATTATATTCCATGGCAACATCGTACACAAAAACATCTCTTGTTCATTACTCCTAGTATGGTAATATTGACTAACTCTGCATGTGTCACAAATCATATAAAAATGGATTTTAGTTAGCTCCCTGGTCCTTGGAGATTACCCTACCTACTCATATATGACTTGGACTTTCCATCTACCTTCTCATACATACATGACCTTCTATCATCACACTCTAGATTCCTAGAGATAAACTCATAACACTCTCTCTCTACTTTCCTACATTTTGAAAGTTTATGTCAAAATAAAAATATAATTTACGACAACATAATAGTCTTCTTCACAAAGCACTCTATCACTTTTCCATCTACCTTACCTTCTCATGCATGGGCCTTTTTGTAATAACTCTCTGCATTTCTAGATATAAAAACACATAACACTCTCCTTAGTTGCATAGTTACTTTCCACCATCTAGGCTTTTTCATTTCATAAGAAAAATAAGTTTTTTAAACTTCTTTTAATACTAGTTTCAATTTTAAATAGTAATCAAATTCTGAGATATTATTTCAAAATATAATTGTAAGTAAATCATTGTTATGCCTTGCATTTCTTTGTGTATTTAATTTCATTTTTAAATTATAAAACAATTGTTGAAATATTGTGTATTTAGTTTCATTTTTAAACTATAAAAATAATTGTTGAGATATTGTTTCAAAATCTAATTGCAAATAAATTATTGTTATGTCTTGTGTGTATTTATTATTAAAAACAAAAAAAAAAAAAATCATTGTTATGCCTTGCATTTCTTTGTGTACTTAGTTTCAGTTTTAAATTATAAAACAATTGTTTGAGATATTCTTGCAAAATCCAATTGTAAGTAAATCATTGTTATGTCTTGTGTGTATTTCTTATCAAAAAAAAATTATTGTTATATTATTCTTATAATTGAATTATTGCAGGACTGTTGCACCAAAGAATTTCAATAGTTTTAATGATGCTAATTTTCAGTGGGTGTGTGTTGATCACAAAGATTCTCTTGCTTGTGTTCCCCATTGAAAATAAACATCTATCGACAATTAACCATAATATTGCAGTTGCACTGTTAATCCTCGGCACCATCGTCATTGCCATTGGCCTCTTCATGTTCTCTCAGCAAATCGGTGACAGAACCCATGGTTTTTCTATGATTTTTATCCGGAAATAAAGCATTTCATTTTTCTTCTATTTCTCAAATCTGTTTTTGGATTTTTTGGCCTCTTATATCGGTGTTGTCTTACTGCTGAAGATTGAGGGTTATATCTGATTTTATTTTTGTGGGATTTCTATTTATTGTTGTTCAGGTATGTTGTTTGCGTTGTTGGGAACAATCCTGTTTGTCCCAGGGTTCTATTATTCGAGAATTGCAGGGTACGCGTACAAGGCTACAAGGGCTTCTCTTCCTCAAACAATCCAGCAGTGTGAAAAATTTCAAAAACTGAGTTCTTTGGCTTGCAGTCTGATCTTATATGTATTACTTGGGGTTTAGTGGGATATTTATTTATGGGGTTAGGGTTTAAGGTTATGCTTTTCAACCTGAAAATTATGGCCAAATTATGAAAAATTGAGAATTTGCTGGCCTCTTCTGTAAATGAAAGATTGTGCAAATCTTTTCCTGAGGTTTTTTTATTTTTAGGTGCCAATTCAATTACATTGTATAAAGGATATGAGTGTTTGTTAATTCTATGAAAATCTAAGAAAACTTTGGGGATTATTTAAGATTTCAGGCTACAGGAAGAGTCTCCTCCTTTCCAATCCTCCTTTTATGGTTGTTGTCAATTCCTTAGTTTCTAATGTTCGGCTGTGCAAGGCCAGGATGCCCTTTTTGCTTCATCTTTTTTGGGTAAAACAAGGGACACATTTAACCAGAAGACATATAGGGATTCCGCAGAGGATTCTGTTAAGGTTAAAGTCAAATAACTATGAGTAAAATTCATAGGTACTTTTTTGAAGTACTTATTCTATTTCAAGAAAGATCATTTTATTGTACTAAGCAGTGTGAAATGACCCCGCTTAAGTAAATACTGTGTTAGTTCGAATAAGTTTGATAGAATTTAAAATAGGTCGTGAACTACTAAGATTTGGCAGAGCTTTATGAATGTTCAGTTAAGTTAGCAGGCTGTTGTCCAGAGGCACAGTTTCAAAGAGAAAATGCCATCTGAAATGAAGATTTTTTATTTACTTGTGGAAAATAACCATTAAATAGTCGAGTTGAGAGGCAAATGCCAGTATGCAGCCTACATTTTTTTATTATCAAAAGAATTTAAATCTTGTTATGCATACCAAATGACAAATACTAATCATTCACATCGCAATAAGGGTTGGAAATTAATAATTCTGGAGGCACCAAATACAAGAGTTCAATACAACGATAAAGCTTATTAATAAACGCAGGGTAGCATTGTCATGCAGGGCACACCAATCACCCATTTGCTACATGAGTTTCGAAAGCATCACTAGACTCTGGCATGATTAGCATTCAACTTGCATTTTACGAGATAGTAAAGATACATGGACAGGGTATCTCTAGAACATGACATCATGCCCCTGAGTAACAAATTATAAAAAAAAAAAATACATTTCCAACTGGCTTATCACATATTTCATTAAAATTTGTGATAGATAACCTACAATAAACAATCCAAAACTCAAACTGGACTGGACGATCTCTTATATCTAAACAAGACTGGGGACTTGAGGCTGTTGTGCAAATTATTGCATACATATTCCATGACAACCTATACTACAAACTTTCAAATATAATCTGAGCTCCCATATCCCTCTCAAGGAATTATAAGTTTTTGTCCAGCATAGATGGTGTCATCAGTGTACTTATTTGCAGCTTTTATTTGATCAACTGAAACATACACTCAACCAAGGAAACAGAACGAGTTACACAAGTCTTATACAATGGATAGAAGGGAACAACATGGAAACTTAGTTTCACATGCATTCAAAAAGCTGAACAACAACTACGCTAAGAAATGCTCTACAATAAGGTGGGACAAAGAATAAAGATACTTGATAAATAGAGTCAGACCACTCACCAAAATACAAGAGTTCAATATAAAGCTTATTAATAAACGCAGGGTAGCATTGTCATGCAAGGCACACCAATCACCCATTTGCTACATGAGTTTCCAAAGCATCACTGGACTCTAGCATGATTAGCATTCAACTTGCATTTTACGAAATAGTAAAGATACATGGACATGGTATCTCTAGAACATGACATCATGCCCCTGAGTAACAAATTATAAACAAAACAAATACATTTCCAACTGGCTTATCACATATTTCCTTAAAATTTGTGATAGATAACCTACCATAAACAATCTAAAACTCAAACTAGACTGGACGATCTCTTATATCTAAAGAAGACTGGGGACTTGAGGCTGTTGTGCAAATTACTGCATACACATTCCATGACAACCTGTACTACAAACTTTCAAATATAATCTGAGCTCCCATATCCCTCTCAAGGAATTATAAGTTTTTCTCTAGCATAGATGGTGTCATCAGTGTACTTAGATGGTGTCATAGAGCTATAGGCGAATGTGATAATCATAAACATCAAAATGTTACTGGGTTTTTTCATCTCCCTCACCTTCTAAGTAGGCATTGGCATCCCAATATCCATTGCTGATAAGAAGTTTTCTATGCACGCCTAGATTGCAAGATATTTCTGAAGTTTTCAGAGAACATCGCAAAATGAAAAGACAAATACAGTCTCTGACAATACTTGGTATGATGAATTAATAACTGGATAGACCAGAATAAATATATATAGAAAAAATTAAACAAAACAACAAAGAATACATGTAAATTCAACAGAAATATATCAACTACAGAACTATCAATACATATAAATATAACTCATTGATCGATCGTTCAACCTTTAAAACTATTATCTCTATCAAATGTGTTAAAAATTTTGAAAAAACATGACAAAATTGGCAATGTATGCCAACTAAAAAAAAACCCTGAAAATTGTTCTTCACTATTGAGCTTATATCTTTTAGGATATTTAAACAATTTCTATGGTTAAGTTTGTCAATCTGCCTTCCTTCCCTTTCTAAGCAACTCCTGAACTTCTCCGGTGTATGGGTGAACATGGTATGCATATTGTTGCATAACAGAAAATACCACCATCTCCAAACATATCAGCACATTTTGCAAAGCCTCTTGAATGTGTTCCACGTCAAGCCAGAAATGGTGGGAGCGGATAATACCGGCAGAGGCCAGTATGTCAAGTACAACTCCCTAAAAACAAAGGAAGAATTATTAATGGTTTACAATGCTAAAACCTGGATAAGAGAAGCCTATAACAAGAGAATACATGCAAGGCAGGGCAAGGAAATTCCATTATACTTGCTTTTCTCCAAAATAACAATAAATTATGTTTTTGTTTCACAGGTCTAATATACGGTATCAAAACATTTTGGTACATGACGTACCTGCCAGAAGCAAAAGTAGAGTGATACATAAAAATGTATCAAAATATCATTTTGAAGGGTACTTGAGAAGGATAGATTTTTTTGGCCCTGACCATTTCATCCATGTAATGTTTTGATATTACTTAGCTGGTTGATACTGTAAGGTTAACGGTAAGAAAATAATATCATGGATTTATTTTAATTACATATTTAAAATGATTTTAGACTTATCAAATTTTTTGAATGCAAAATATAACGTGTTATTTTTCCTTGTTTACATTGTATTTTTAAATAGTATATAGAAATATATAAGACTAAATAAAAGTTTAACTATTCAAATTTAAATATTTTATAATATAGTCTTTTGATATTACTTAGCTGGTTGATACTGGAAGGTTAACGGTAAGAAAATAATATCGTGGGTTTATTTTAATTACAGATTTAAAATGATTCTAGACTTATCAAATTTTTTGAATGCAAAATATAACGTGTTATTTTTCCTTGTTTACATTGTATTTTTAAATAGTATATAGAAATATATAAGACTAAATAAAAGTTTAACTATTCAAATTTAAATATTTTATAATATCTACATAATTTTTTTTAATGATATATAATATATACATAATTGACAAAAAAAAATCAATTCTTTTTTTTTTTTTAAATATATATGAAGTTGATATGGACATAAATTAGTTAATATAGATATTCAAATAATTTATTTAAATTTCTTGTTGAAATATTTTTGAAAAGTATAAGATTTAAACATCTAACTCACATGTTATTTTCTTATAGCATAAATTTTTATTTTTATTTTGAAGGGGCATGTGTCAACTCAACTCAATTCAATGACATGTTGAAAAGTGTAACTAGGTTAGGTCTTTATAATGACATGTAATTATCATTTTATGTAATGTGATGTAAAGAAGAAAAATAAATTTATTGTATTGCTTGCTTCATGGGTTTCATGAGGAAGAGATTTTATTTTTTAGTCAAGACTCCCATTGAGAGTCTTTAGGAATTATTTTTCATCTAGTCATAAAATTATAGAGTCGTTGTCATGTAATGAAGTCAGGTTACACTTTGTAAAATGCCAGTCTTGTCTGTGTAAAGTATCCTTCAAGACCTTGTCACTTGTCCTCTTCAAGTCGGCCTACAACAATGGAAGAACATGCTAGAAGAAGTCGACCTCACTACTTGTTCATGTCGGCCTAAGGGTCATGAGTTGATTTGTATAAGTAGCCTCACTCAGCCTCACTTGAAGGCAACTAACTCGACAAGCTTTCGGTGGAGAAGTGTGAAGAAGGCATAGAAAGGATTCTTCTGGTGTAGCAAAAGAGTATTCTTCTGGGGCAGCGAAGAAGTATTCTTTTGGGGCAGTGAAGAAATATAGAAATATTCTTCTGGGGCAGTGAAGGAGGTTTATTCTAGGGTCAACGAAGGAGAGTTTCTTCTAGGAAAGTGAAGGAAGAGTTTCTTTTGGGATAGCAAAGAAATGGTTCTTCTCGAAGGGTTCTTTTGGGTGACAAAGATAGAGATCTAGAGATCGAGATTATCTAGAGAAAGCTAGTGAGATCATCGAGACTGAGATTCTCTAGGAGAAGTCGAGAAGAAGCAGTGTGAAGGATAGAGACCGAGTTTCTCTAGCAGGAGCCAAGGAGAGCAGTTCAAGATCCAGAAGAAATTCGAGAAAGGGAAGAAGCAGAGCATCAAGGTTAGTGACAATGTTCTTGAAAGGATGCCAGAGTTAAGGGTCTTTGTCATGGTATTGTTACTCATCAATTGAAGATCTAGAAGAATAATTTTGATCGGGCTTTCCTCTCAAGAGGTGAGAGGTTTTGGCCCTGGCTGACAAGCCTACATACTGTGTCACTTGTCTTTTATTGTGCATATTGGTAATTGTCTTAATGAAAAGAACACAATAATAACATAACGAAGAAAAGAATATAAGCTAAGAAGTAAAAGTATATCACAAGCAATTATCAAGCAGAGAAATCTTTTAACTATTCGTGCCCTAGATTTCTCAACATGGTATCAAAACTTAGGTGTTGAAGTCAAGAAGGGGCACTCAAGCAAGTTGACACACTAGAATCAAGGTTCAAAGAAGGATCGTAGCAGATTCATGGGCTACCAAGATCAAGATCTGCATTGAAGAATAAAACCCTAGATCAAAGAGGTAGTCTACAACAACAAAAGTTTTGATCCTCTAGTCATCATCAAAAGACCACAAAGACCCTCATCAAGTTATCTACAAATCAAGGTAGCTTGAAGAAATTTAAAGACGAAGATCATATCATCTTAAAGAAAGTTGAAACCCTAGAAGAAATTCTAATTTGCACTCATTCACTATCAATGAAGTTGAAGTATCTTGAAGGCTAGAAATATTCAAGGTTATAAGGCAAGCAAGGATCCTCTCCTTGTACTTGAAGAAGATCATCCGAGGAAGCATAAAATCATCCTCATCAAAAGGAGCCAGATCAAAAGGCGTTGTCATCATAAAAGGAGCAAACTTCTTTATTGAAGAAATGATTTTCAATTAGAGGAAGATCATCCAAAAGGAAGCACTAACACATCTTCTTCAACCATCATCAAAAGTAATCAAGATGAATATTTCATCTTCACTTGTCAAGTAAGTATATTTCATTCTTTAATCAAATTTGATAAAACAACTTTGTGTTTGCAAGGAGATATATAAGATGGTTGGGTCATCAAAATTCCTTGCATAAGGAGGATAGACATAGTCCTTGAAGAAAGTGAAGTTGTTGAACACATCAATGTAAAATGTCTCCTTTGAATTCATGGAAAGGGATTCTTACGAAAGGTCCCCTCATATAGAAATATTGGAGACAACAAAGAGATGTATATGATAAGCTCGTACGACTATTCTTGGAAGATGTGATAAAGAATGAACATGACTTAGATTTGATCTAAACAAAGTTGAAGGTATCAAAGAAGGAAGGATATCTTCATAAGATCTCAATTGCGAGATCCAGGAGAGATGATAAGAAGATAATCATCATTGTTCTAAATGCATTAACTAATGAACAAGGTAACAAATATCCATGAGGATAAGAAAGTTACCTCATTCGACAACTTGTGGTTTCTATGCAAGATAGAAGAAGACAAGTTGAGGGAAAAAGTGTTGAAGGTTAAAGAACTCAAACATTTGCAGAAAGGAAAGGGAAGTTTGGAAAATTTGTTCCTTAGAAAAATATAAGAGCATTTCTGAGATTCAATTCTATGGATGTAAAATTATGGACATTATAGGAAAGATTGTGCTAAAGATACAATATCAAAAGAGGAAGAGAAGAAGCCCATATCACCAAAGAAGTGGAGTGTAAGAAAAGAAGTCCAAGAAAAGATGAAGCAAGAGATCTCTACTATGCTGAGATAGTGTCCCTCACAAAAGGTCTTTTCATAGCTGCTAAATCTTTATAGGATATGGCTATCATAAATAATAATATGCATCGTGGCATCATGGAACCATTAGAAATAAGAGCTCAGACATCACCGTAGGGAATCATGAAGGACAAATGGAACTAAATCCATGGAAATAAAATGTGAAGGATATAGCTCTTGGGAACCTCATTGAAAACTTAAGGAAAGGAAGAAGTAATATAGGACAAGGTTCATCATACATCAAGTCAAAAAGGAAACATATGCTGGATAGAGATATACAAAATCCTCAAGATTCTCTAATGGAATCCTCATCGAAGGGTTCACCAATCTAGAGAGGAAGAAAGTTTTTCATGAGGAACTCCAACTTGCGGAGTGCATGGGATGATGGTATGATGACATAAGAGATGTATCAGATAAAGGGGTTAAAAATATTTTCAATCAAGGAAGCTGCTAAAAGAAGCCTAGATGACCTAAAGGTAAATGAGGTATGTATGCTTGTATTTAATATTAAAATGTCATGTCAGGTAACATGGATCACTACTTCTATCTTGAGAAGCATGATCAAGGGAAAAACAGCTCCTCCTCTGAAAGGATGCAGGAAGGCATAGGTCACACTAGATAAAATCAACATAATATGTCCTGATATGAATTATGATGTGGTTGACTACAATTAAGGAACTCTTATTGGAAGTTCCTCGGAATGAAATGTGTGAAGAAAGGAAGGAATAGATCATGAGAAATGCAACCATGATAAAGGAAATCAACATCCAAAATACCAAGAAGATTTGACTAGGAAATCTCCCGAAAAGATATGAAGACTATGATGGAAGTCTAAAAAAGATGGAAACCCTTGACAATGAATATCATTGGGAGGTGTGTCAACATGTATGCAAGATGTTGATACCTTCAAGAATATGCAATGAAGAAAGACCATCACAAAGGTAATTTTGATTTAAGTGTTTATTTCTTATTTTTGAACTAATATCTGGATGAGCTTATGTAGGATTGCCAAAGGGAAGATCTGTGGATGACTTCCACGAAGACCATATTGAAGGATGTAAGATCCTTCTAGAAAATATGCCATACAAAAAGTAGGATGACATGAAGCAAAGCTAGATGGAAAATTGATGGATCGCTTTATGATGAAATAAGGACATGACTAACTCATGGATGAAAGTGATGGATGGTCTGTGCCCCATGTAAAAGTCTCCAAAAGATGAAGACTCCATGGAAAATAAATTTATGACGTTGAAGAAAGGAAGGAGCTCTTCAAGCAACTAGTTGGTCCATGATCTCCACATGAGGAGTTTTTGTAGGTCCCTAGTTAAGAGGGAGCCTAAAAAGAAGTTTCTTACTTGGAAGAAATTTGAAATTACCAAGCCAAGAGGGAGATTAGGTACATTCATTTTGTAGGAATGATTACATTCTTTTATTGGAATATGTCCTCCCTATTTGAGAGGGAGAGATAGACATGTCATTCTGATCTTCACCTAGTAAGATAGAATGGAGGATTGGGTAATCATTTTGCATATGATACTCTTTGAGGATGAGATAGGGCATCCAATAGAAGCGTAGTCATGGAGGACTGATATTCTTCGAGGGTGGGGAATCCAAAAAGAATAGTCCTCATAAAACTCACACTAAGTACCCGGGTAGGGGATGTTCCGAGATAGACAATGATGAGGGTGTCTATAAATCATTGGTCTCGCCAGCATTGAGCTAAGATGTCGTGGAGAGATGGAGTTGTTAGTCAAGACCTTTCTATGTAGCATTGTTGGTTGATGTGATGCTACACAAATGAGTTACCAATCCGAATTCTTCTTATGAGAGATTCTTTAGATTGAGAAAGTCCAAGTACCTTTATGAATAACTCCGTAGTTAAGAGGGAGTGTTGAAAAGTGTAACTAGGTTCAGTCTTCATAATGACATGTAATTATGATTTTATATAATGTGATGTAAAGAAGAAAAATAAATTTATTGTATTTCTTGCTTCATGGGTTTCATGAGCAAGAAATTTTATTTTTGAGTCAAGACTCCCATTGAGAGTCTTTAGGAAATTTTTTTCATCTAGTCATAAAATGATAGAGTCATTGTCATGTAATGAATTCATGTTACACTTTGTAAAAGTTCAATCATTTCTATGTAAAGTATCCTCCAAGACCTTGTCACTTATCCTCTTCAAGTCGGCCTACAATGATGGAAGAACATGCTAGAAGAAGTCGGCCTCACTACATATCATCATGTCAACCTAAGGGTCATGAGTTGATGTGTATAAGTAGCCTCACTTGGCTTCACTTGAAGGCAAGTAACTTGACAAGCATCCGGTGGAGAAGTGTGAAGAAGAAGGCTACAAAATAGAAGTGTGAAAGAAGGCATATGAAGGATTATTCTGGGGTAGCGAAGAAATATTCTTATGGGGTAGCAAAGGAGGTTTCTTCAAGGGCCAGCAAAGGAGATTTTCTTCTAGCCAAGTGAAGGAAACGTTTCTTCTAGGATTGTGAAGAAAGGATTCTTATGGAAGGGATCTTCTGGGGTACTTGCTATGGGTGACAAAGATAGAGATCTAGACACTGAGATTCTCTAGATAAACCTAGTGAGATCATAGAGATCGAGATTCTCTAGGAGAAGTTGAGAAGAAACAATGTGAAGGATAGAGGTCGAGTTTCTCTAGAAGGAGCCAAGGAGAGAAGTTCAAGATCAAGAAGAAAGTCGAGAAAGGGAAGAGGTTGAGCATCAAGGTTAGTGACAAGGTTCTTGAAAGGATACTAGAGTTAAGAGTCTTTGTCATGGTCTTGGTACTCATCAATTGAAGATCTAGAAGAAAAATTTTGATCGGGTTTTCCTCTCAAGAGGTGAGAGGTTTTGGCCCTGGCTGACAAGCCTACATACTGTGTCACTTGTCTTTTATTGTGCATATTGGTAATTGTCTTAATGAAAAGAACAAAATAATAACATAACGAAGAAAATACTATAAGCTAAGAAGTAAAAGTATATGACAAGCAATTATGAAGCAGAGAAATATTTTAACTATTCATGGCCTAGATTTCTCAACAGGACAGACGGACAAAATTACACATCCCCTTATATTGGGCTCTAGAATGAGCTTCTCAACTCAAAAATACTGTACCTAAAAGAGAATGTTAAAAAAATAATATCAAAATAGTAGCATCAAATACACTTTCCATACAAGTAAATCCTATTTAAACCTCAATTTAAATTCTAGATACTAACATCCTTTCAACCCTATCTATTCTATCATATTTGAAAAAAACAAATAATTTATATGTTAAGGAATTTGATAATATAATGTGATTTGATTCCCACACATCTCCTCACATTTGATTAATTTTTTTGTATCTTCAATGATTATAACTTATTACTGACTTGGTGCTTTAACCATTTCAAGTTATTTCATTAATTTGTCTATTTTACTTTATTATTTGGAATGCTCATGATCATTAATAATGCATTTTTTTATTATTATTCAATAGTTGATAACAAATTATCTCATAGAATATTCTATTTTGAATTATTATTCTATCACGATTTCATATAAAGACATAAAGTTTAAAATCTCATTGTACATAACAATCATATACAATACACATTCACTATAGTCATGAATTCTTCCTTGATTATGCTATATAACTTATAGTCTAGTTGACACATCATTCATACTCGAAAAAAATGAATAAATAAATAAATAAAATAAATAAAATTAAATAAATAAATAAAAATAAAAATAAAAATAAAAATAAAAATAAAAATAAAATAAAAAAATAAAAAATAAAAAAATAAATTATTGTTTAGATGATGATAAAAAACCTCAAAAAAAGGTCTTATTGCTACAACTATTATCATATTTCAACAATAGGTTTATATTGAAAATTAATTAATCCATCCATTCTTATTTTATAGTGAAACTTGTACATCTAAAACAATTAGCAATGAGAGTGTGGGACTATAATTGGAAAGTTTGGACATGGGAAATCCCTATAAAGAAAAAGCACAAGATTTATGTTATTTATTTATTTATTTTTATTTTTTTAAGTTATGGTGCTTTCCAAAGCACCTAGTAGAGATAAACTCATGAAAGAAGAATGACATGAAGGAAGTTGGTGGTGTTTTCTTATTCACATAAATAAACAAGTGCTAGAATGATTTAGTATGCAAGAAGAGTACATCATCAATTCAAGTTGTGCTTGTGACCATGATGCTAATGGTGTGATGGATTCTAGTTGAGTCTTGGATATGGTAATATATACTTGCAATTTCCCCATATAAATGAAAGAATGATAGATTGTGGGGCTATTGAAAATATTTTTCATTGAAATCTTATAGATGACTTGTTGAAATAATTTTCTACGTAGCCTTGAGGACTAAGTTACCAACATAGTAGAGATGGCATGGAAATGGGAAAACATGATAATCTCATGCTAATATTAATGCCAATACCATTACATATTTGATCATGGCTATTATAACCTATGCTCATTATGATGATCACTTGTGTGAAATTTAAAGCAGTTTGGTGAAACTTTTAATGGCATTCCCATATGCATTAGTTAGTGTCTTAGTGAATATTGATCATAAATTTGTTGATTCTATAATACAAATTGAGGCATGGCTACTAGTTCAAATTGAATAATATATAAATGGCATGAAATGGAAACACAAATTTACAAACACTACTAAAATAACACTCGATATGAAGACTATACTTTACCTCATGGGGCCCATTTGTGCATAAATTCATTGTCCAATCAAGTGAAGTATCAAATCTCCCATAGAGGCTACAAGAAGGTTTTTAGGGTCTATAACATCTCATTTTTTATTCCATTTATAATTGGAAGTATGACTTGTATTGTTGGAGGTGCCAACATGGATATTTGATAGGCCCTTGAATTATGTAAATATGTTTTATTTAAAATATTAGTATGGTTGAATGAAGGGGGAGTGCCTACACATATTTCGATGGCATGAGAGGAAGTTGTGAGGGATAATTGGGAAATTTATTACCAATAGAAATATAATTAAATCTAAATTTTAGGATTTTACTTGGTAAAAATAGGTGTGGAATTTATGCCTTATACTTCCCCTTTCACAACAACAAGATTATTTAAATTGTGATTCATTGTGACATAAGGCAATATGTCCAAATGCAATTTTTAGGTTTTTACTTGGTAAAATTAGGTTTGGAATTAAGGGATTATGTTTCTCCTTTCATGACAATAAGATTTATTTATTCCATTAACAAAAATGAATATATTTATATCTATAAGATTGTGTGATAAGTCTTCTCTGCTTTAAAAATATCACTAAGTCTAAAGTTTCTATAATGCCAATGAGTAAGTGAGATCAAAGAATGGGTTAATGTTAAACCTTGACATAACTTTCCAATAATGGAAAATAGACTAATTATGGGTGGTGAAAATTAAACAATGCAAAAATGTGAAAGTAATGCTTGGGGCAAATTTATCCACATTTGCATCAATGGAATAAACTAAGTCCTAGACTTAGCCTTATGGAATGTAGAATGTAGAAAGGTAACATTGGAATCATAAAGTAAGTTATGTTGCTCTGTATAAGGCGGGGTTGAAAAGATATTCAAAATGATAATAATTATCTTTGTGCTCTAAATTTTTTGATTGGGATGTAATTAGTAAATAGTAAAGTTTATTATGAATTAAGCCCCAAAAAGTGAGTATAAATGTTTATTTATTTTCTTTGGAATTAGACCTAATTATTTAAAATGGACATCAAACAAATATTTAGGGGAATTGTCTAATAGAAAATTTTCCCACACATACAAATAATAGTTATCAGGATTGATATAAATATATTTCTCTTGCTTGGTTAATAAAATAATAATGTTTTGGGAAAAAGAGTTAAACAATCTTCCACATAAAAAAGAATAAAAAAGGAACTAATTCATGAGGAAGGTAAGGGATGACATGGTAGGGCGAGGTGGTCGAAATTTTGACATGATAGAACCCTCAAAGTGACATGTGGGATTGGTTGCCACATCATCTACCATGTGTCATATATACAAGCATGTGAATCACTAGCCACAGTCACATCAAAACATTGATCCAAAATTAAAAAGTGAAGGTTTCATGAAATGATTTGCACGCTATTTTATGTCTTTTAGGCAATGGATCGTGAATTGTAAAAGCACATAAACTTAGGTAAATTTTGTAGAATTTTAACACTTAAAAATGGACAAACATGCAAAATCAAACACAACAAATTGATAATGGAGTTCACCCGTCTTGGGCTATGTCTCCAGGTCCAACTTCCAATGGTGGATTTTTTTATTATATGCTCAAATGTTCAATACAACATCATAAAAATCCAATCTACAAAATAACACTTCCATCATGTCTAGAATGCTCAAACCCCCTGTCTAGGCTCTTCTTGAACTCAAAAAGGTTTACAAATGAGTAAGAAGCCCTCATTTTTCCAAAATTGGTATGTAACTTCACCATATTAGCTCTCGGCCTTGTCCAATTAGCAACAAAATGGTGATATACCAATTGGTGGGTGTGTTGGAGTGGTACGGAAGAGGTCATGGGTTTGACCTGCACGTCCTATCATTTTTTTTTGTTGGTTGTGATATATATATATATATATATATATATATACAATGGGCATTTTCTCCCCTCCTGAAGCTTCTGCTCCTAGTTTCCTATCACCACATGGCCACGGGCCATGGGCATGGGCGATGTGCCACGCACCCCAAGCCTTAACTCCTCATCGGTGGTCACATCCATTCAACATAATTGTGGTACGTTGGTCCAACATTTGCGCCCATTTCTAATAGTTCCACAAGGGTCCTATGCAACCAAGTGGAACCATCGTTATATCGTGAGCGATATAACCAAGCGTCGAGCCAGGTGGGCTAGCCTATCAACTCGGCGTTAATGCCAAACGACATACAATTATAATTTAAATATAACCTATTGATAATGATATCATAAGTAGTACCTGTGGCCCACTGGTTGGATGATAGAATTGTGCATTGATGCTTCGAGTCCCGTAGAGGCTTAATCTAGTCCATAACAAATTTTTTACATAGAAACTGATATCACTTGACAACATGCCATAGGGCCATGTGGCACTCTATGATTGGCCCATGTGGTGGCCTATGGTTGGTCCAAGAAATATTCATTCCACCCAATTACAAATTGACACATCATTGTTCCGTACAACCCAGTCAGATGATGACGTCAAAACCATGTTAGTGTGTGGGTTGCCACATTAGCATACAAACTGCACAGTCAACCCTACAACTTTAACCTTTTTTGTTGTTGTTTAGTTAAAAGTTCAGAATGCGATAACTTCCTCATATGGTGTCAAATTGAGGCCATTCATGCGTCGTTGGATTTAGATCAGTGATATATTTTTAAGCACTTTGATTTTTGAGCATATTTTTTATCCCCTAGATCGCTCCTCCCCATTGTAAGCTTTTGGACCACAAAAATTTTGTTTTTACTCAAAAAATGAGGGTACAACTCCCTCATTTTCTTGATTTCTATCCACCTTGCTTCGCTTGGATTGATACCTTTGAGACCCACATGAAGATACTCCATTTTTCCTCTACATGAAGTTTTTATCCTCCTTTTGAGAACAGAGTCTTCTTGCAACTCATTTAAATATTTAGGAGAAAAATCTTCTATAGATGTAATTTGAACATTATCTTCTTGATCATAAATTATAGGAGGCTCATACAATCTCAAATTTTCCACATTCACAACGAAATAAATTTGCATGTAAGGTGGAAAATCTAATTAGAAAGCGTTGTTACAATTCTTCCCCAAGATCTTGAAAGGACCATATTTGATTTCCTTAAGCTTTTTACCTTCACCTTGTAATATTTCCTTATTGATGTACAACCAAACTAGATCTACTACTTGGAAATCATGATCAGCCGGATGCATGTTCTATCTTTCTTTGTACCTAGCTTGGATTTTCTCTAGCTATTCTTGTACCCTTTGATGCATGAATTGGATTTGTTCAATGAAATGCTTGACTTTGTCCACATCACTAGGTTCATCTACTGTAATATATTTACCAAATATGAAATCCAAAGGAGACTTTGGCATGATTGTAGGCATGTTGGATATAATGAAAATTCTCATCCCAAAGTTTAGGATTCTTACCACAATATCCTCGAAGGAGTTTCACTACTGTTTTGTTGACTACTTTTGTTTGGTCATCTATTTGTGGATGGAATGTTGTGCTCTTATTCAACTTTGTGTCCATGAGTTCCCATGAACTTGACCAAAACTTTCCAATAAATCAAGAATCTCGATCAGAAATAATAGAAGTAGCTAACCCAAAATGAACCCATACATTTTGGAAGAACATATTTCCGGTTTGTTCAGCTGTAACGCGTTTCTTACAAGGCATCAAAACACACATTTTGTTGAAACGATCCAATACAACATACAAATGATCATGACCTTTCCTAGACATTGGTAATCCCTAAAAAAATCCATAGAAATACTTTCCCAAGGATGAGAAGGGATAGGAAGTGGAATGTATAGCCCTAATTTCATATTTCTTGGCTTGATAGTAGTGCACATAGAACATCCTTTTACATATCTTGATAAAGTTTCATTCATATGAGGCTAATAACAATACCTATGTAATTGAGCAACTATTTTTCCTACACCAAAGTGACCAACAATAAGAGAAGTATGGGCTTCCCTTATGACATTAATTATTTCACCCTGTGGAACACATAACTTGCCAAGATGATACAACAATTTGTTATGAACATGATAATCCAATTCTTTAGCATGATTTCCTTGACTAAATGTTGCGTGAACATCTTTAGAATATTCATCTTGAGCATATTGTTTAATATAACTTTCATGCACGATTGAGTTATGCTTAAGGATGACAAATGCATTACTAATAGGCCTGATAACATGTCTGCAAATTTTTTGTATATACCTTTCTTTTACCTGATAACCAAATGAAATTTCTGTAGAAAACCCATCCATCTGAAATGTTTAGCTTGTTGTATCTTTGTTTGTGATTGTATATATTGCAAAGGTTGATGGTCAGTATGAATAATCATTTCTTTACCCATAAAATGGTGCTTCCATTTCTTCAAGCTTTGTACCAAAGCATACAACTCTTTATCGTAAGTAGGATAGTTAATCACTACGTTGGAAAATGTTTCAGAATGATAACATATTGGCTTACCATGTTGTATCAAAATTTCTCCCGTAGCATATTTTCTTGCATCGGTATGAATTTCAAATGGCTGGTTAAAATATGGAAGTGATAGAACTGGTGTTGTATTGGTTTTCTCTTTCGAAGTGTTGAAGGTTTTATGCTACTTGCCTTCCCACTAAAAGACCCGCTCCACACTTTTCAAAGCATGCAATGGTTCTGCAATGATTGAGAAGTTAGTGAAAAATTTTCTCCAATATTGGGCTACTCCCAAAAACTCCTAATTTGTATTACATTGTTGGGTTTAGGCCAATTCACAATAAAATCAACTTTAGAAAGATCAATCTTCAATTCACCACCTCCTACAATATGACCTAAGTAAACCAAAGAGATTTTCCCAAATTCACATTTAGACATCTTCAAATACAACTTTTCCTTTTTCAAGATGTCTAAAACTTGCTTTACATGCTTGACAGGCTCTTCATGAGTCTTATTGAAGATCAAAATATGATCTAAGTAGACTATGAAAAAATCATCAAGGAATGGTTGAAATACATCATTCATAACTCTTATGAATGTGGAAAGTGCATTTCAAAGCCCAAACAACATAACTAACCATTAAAACAAACCTTCTTTTTTATTGAAATTCATTTTCCAAATATCATCTTCAACAATCCTTATCTGATGATAACCTCTTCTCAAATATAACTTAGTAAAATAAAAACATCCTTTAATTGATCTAGAAAATCATCAATGTGAGGAAGAGGATAGAGATTATTTATCGTGATCTTGTTGAAGGTTTGGAAATCCACACACATGCACCATGTGCCATCTTTGTTCGGAACCAAAACAATAGGAGACCCACAAGGAGACGTACTAGATCTGATGGCCCCTTTATTGATCAACTCTTGAATTTTATTCTTAGTTTCTACATTCTCCAAAATTGACATTCTATACACGCCAATATTCAAAAGTGGTGCATCATGTTGCAATTGAATCTCATGTTGGATTCCTCTTTTTGGAGGTAACCCTTCAAGTTCCTGAAACATCTTGTCATAAGTGTTAACAACTTCAACCAATTCATGCTTGAGTTTAGAATCACATATTAAGAAAGCTTCAAGTTTAGTAGTATCTTTAGCTTTAATCATAACAGACAAAAAATTCTTACTAGCATTCATAGGCCTTTACATTTGACCTGCATTCACAAGAGATAAGTTCATCTTCTTATGATGTTCTCTAACAATATACTCAACTCCATCTTTGAAAACATGATATTTGTTCTCATCACAATAGAATATGAATTTTCATTCATATATATATGGAATCCCTAAGACAATCCCACAAATATTACGTGGTACAACATCAAGCTCTACCTCATCTATAAAATTAGTAGTAATAGAAAATTTGGGTTTACATTTTTTTGTCACTTGTAATTTGGAATCATCAGATACCCAACCTAAGGGGTAAGGTTTTTCATGAGGTGTAGTCTTTAAATTAAGTTTCTTGACAATGTCTTTAGAGATAAGATTGAATTGAGATCCACTATCAAATAATGTATCAACCTTTGTATGTTTTGTAATCACCCTAATATGAAAAAGCTCACTTCTTTCTTTATCATTTTGAGATTCAACATGCTTTCTAGAAGAACTAGTACTTGCATTAGAAGTTATAAATTTCATTCCCATGGTTGTGATTTTGGTTTCATCGCCTGAATTAGATCCTAGATCTTGTTGAGTTGTTGCAGCAGTCTTTTGTTTCCCCTTGTTATTGAACTTCTTTGGTCTCAATTCTAGATGTAATTTCTAGTAGTGATCTTCATCATGGTCATAGTTTGAACAATTTTTACAAGTAATTTTCTTTCCCTCTTTCTTGAAAATAGCATTCCTCTTACCTTTGCCTTTAGATTTCCCCTCTTCTTTTTTGGACTTTTGACGAAAATTCTTGCCTCTTGATTCTAAATGATTTTCCTGAACACATACTTCATCTAGATTGGTGGGATTAAACATAAGTATAGTATGTCTCAAATAATTATGCAATCCACCTATATACTTAAGGAGAGTAACTTGTGAGGCAAAATCAACACCCAATATTAAAGCTCTTCTTCTAAATTCTTGTGTAACTTTGGACACTATGAACTTTAGCTTGTCTAAATTTTTTCCAATCCATAATTTATTTTTTCATGTAAGCTAAAGGATGAAATTTCCCTCTCAATGCAACTATAAATTCATTCCAAGAAGAGATAATTTACCACTTTTCTTCAAATATTCTTGAGTTCTAGCCTCCCAACAGATGAGAGTTGCACTTTCCAAGAAAAGAGAAGCAAGTTGGATCTTTGTGACATCATCATCAATCTTTTGAATCCTGTAATAGAATTCAATTTAACGAACTGAATTATCCAACTTTTCAGCATTTACTTCTCCATTATACATTGGCAATTCAAACTTGACATCAAGCCTAATCAAAGGAGGCTTAGTATTTCCTCGTAGAGATGTAGGAGGAGTAAGTCTATATGAAGAAGGAGGTGATGAAGGAGGTAAGGATGGAGGTGAAGATAGAGGTGAAGGAGGAGGAGATCGAGGCTTTCTCCCATTAGCACCATCACCTTTGGTTTATTAGAACTTTCTCCTTGCAACTATGTTGTTCTCTCATTGTACAAAACTTTCACCATCTTAGTCATATCAAGGAAAGATTTTCTAAAAGTTCTCTCATCCTGAGACATCAACTCTTTTCCTTGTCCTTCTTAATGTGCTATTGTAGTGCCCACCCTATTTTCTTGACTCTAATATGACATTACCTTGCATACTTTAGTCTATGAGTAACTCAGGCTGAGGATCCAGAAACGTGACTCTATTATCAACGAATGTGATGGTTATGTATGTTCTCTACTAATATTATGATTACGATATAATTAATGGTTATGTGTATTCTTTATTGATATCATGATGGTGATAGTAGTAAAGGATAGACATGTTTCTATTGATGTTATAATGATGATAGCCTTGATCCATATGTATGGTTCCATTAAGTTTATGATGATGCTAGCCATGATGGAGGTATCCCCTATGTTAGCTACTTACATTAGTTCTGGTTCACAATGAACGGTGATGTGAATGACCAGGTGATGGTAATTAATGCTATTATGACAATGACTAACACTGAAAAACCTGGTTACTAATTATTATTGAGTATGGCAGGAAAACCACCAGAGGCACTCGCACATGACGATTTGCCGACACCTGGTTTGATGAAAATTTATATTATTTTATCTTTGAAATTCTAATCGATTTTGAAACCTACTATATATGGCTATCTATATTCTGGTTAATGGTTGTAGGCACAGATGAGTTGCTTGGCCGAATGACTCACATATGGGTGATGGGGTTGTACAAGTGGATGGAACTACATGGGAGGGGGGGGAAAGTGTCCCTGATCTCACCCACTAGCACTCTCATCGTGACTTGGGCTGGAAGGGTTGAAACACCTTCGCCATGAAGATCACGATGCGATGAGGGCAGGTCCCAAATTGGGTCGCTCATGAGGAGTTTACTAGGGGGCGCGCATCAAGGCGGATTCCTTGATCCCCGGCACCATTAGTCTCACTATAGCAGGGAACATAAGAGATGATAGTGGTCTATGACGTTGCATGATATTTTCCCCTCGTAGTCACTGGATGCTTGAAGG
>APFE030105478.1:20335-39943 GCA_000404065.3 Pinus taeda | reverse complement strand
ATCAGTGGCATCCATAGGCTGGGAGACAGAGTAGACAATGTTGAGAGGAAAACTTCATGGGAAGGCCAACAGCCCAATGCCATAAGGAACCCAAACTTCAGAAAAACTCAAAACACAAACGCTAGAAGGGCTAGTCCCGACCATGATATTAGGCCTCCTTTCCAAGAAAACTATGCGGAGGCATCCACATCCAGTGAGCCCACAGATGGGACTCATATGAACCTGATAGATTCGGAAAATGAACAGCAAATATTTCTTACTGAAGAGGACCGACCATACCCTGATGTAAAACAATTTCACACCAAGTTGGGAGAGTCTTTCAATTTCAAACAAGGCTATGATACTGCTGTATACGAAGTACACAAACAATACAAATTGAGAACAAGGACCATGGATGTCCCCGCATCTAGCAGAACAAAAGATAGCAAATAGCCCAACAAAATTAAAGACAATGTCACTATAACTCAACCAGCTGACAGCTCTATCCCAAGCCTGCATCAGGTAACTATGGAGGATATAACAGACACACAGCCTCCTATTGATCGGCCTCTACCTCGTTCCTCCCCAAAAGAAGATCTGAACAGCACTCCAGAAAATCCTCCCAAAACAGAAATACCACAAACTGGCATACATCATGACATTGACATTCCAAAAGAAAACATAGAGAGTATGCCTGAAAAAGAGAAATCTGCCACTATCAACACCAAGAACTCATGGGAAAAACCATTTAGTTTAGAAGCAGAGATTGGAAAACTCAAGATATCCATTCCCCTCTCAGAAATTTCCAAACATGATGTATATAGGTAACAAATTCAAAGGTCACTTCAACTACCAGAGGTAAGGGATGATGTAAACGTTTTAGACGATACCCCGGAGCTGCTGTTTGGTCCAGAAGTTAACAGAAAATCAATATATGGACCAGTTCCACCTTTTTATGTCAATCTGCACATACGTGACAAAATATTGCATAATGCCATGTTTGACTCAGGTGCCTCACATAACCTTATGCCCAAAGCTGTAATGGAAAGGTTGAACCTTGATGTCACAAGACCATACAAAGATCTGTATTCCTTTGACTCAAGTCAAGTCAAATGTTTAGGCTTGATTAAAGACCTTTGTTTGTCTCTATTCCAATTCCCCAACAAGACAATCCTAATGGATGTAGTAGTTGCTGACATTCCCACAAAGTACGGCATGCTCCTATCCAGATCGTGGGGAGCAAAATTTCAAGGATCACTTCAACTCGACCTCTCTTATGCCACTATATCTGTTTTTGGGTAACCAAAGAGACTATATAGAGAAACGTTAATGAAGTATGTGGTAAGCAGTGAGGAAAAGCCCCAAAATTTTCCAATTTACTCAATCTATTCCAATATGGATTCTTTTATTTTATTTAATGATAATACCAGCCCTCCAACTGATGATAAGCCGTTATCTTTGGAGCAAGAAACATACATCAATGAGGAATCGGTTGCCAATACCCATGAAATCGTCTCAACAGTCAAGGAAACCAACAAACAACAAGAAGAACATCCCGAAACAGAAATTGTAAGTTTGCCCAATCCTCAAAAAACTGAAACTCTCAATACAAACCTCAAACAAGAAAACTCATGGTATTTAGAATTTGATGGTTCTGTCAACAAGTCAGGAGCAGGGGCAGGAGTATGGATTTACAATACACATGATAATCACGCACAAGGCCATGCCTATAGACTCAATTTCAGATGTACAAACAACATGGCAGAGTATGAAGCTCTTCTCTTAGGCCTGAAACTGCTCAAAGTCCTAGGAGCTACAAAAGTGTCCATCCTAGGTGACTCCGACTTGATTATACAAAAAATGAAAGGTAACTTTGTTACTAACGACAATAGAATGAGAGCTTACAGGGTCGCTGCCACCGAAATACTCAATTCCTTCAGTGAATTCAAGCTTGCCAAAATTTCAAGAGATCATAATATTCATGCTCACAGTCTAGCAACCTTTGCTAGCACATGGAAGCTTCCCTTTGAACCGAATCACCATTTCACTGCTGAAATAAAACACAGACCTTCGGTCCCTAACAATGTCAAGGATTGGCAGGTATTTCAAAATGATTCCCAGATTAACAGTTTCCTAACTCTTGAGGGCGAATTTTCCAACACAAACATTGACATGGATGCCATGAACGACTCACAACAGCTAGCAGAAGAAAATCACCTGACTGTAACAACTGAAACAACTAAAAAAATCCTTAACCCAACTGTGTTTAACAACGCAAACATAGAACAGATGAAACAAATATGTTTAGAGGAAACAACCAAAGCAGAGGATGAGTTTTTTGATCTAAAGAGTAATTTTCTACCTGTCGGCCTTACTCCATTAGAAGACATGTTTGATGACAATGATGTGCCCAAAAAGCCAAAAATGGAGCCTCTGAATGCTTCTATAGAAGAACACAACATAGGAACAACAGAGCAGCCCAGAATGATTAAGTTGTCTAAAAATATGCCCCTTGATCAAAAACCGAAATACGTGGATTTGTTCAAAGAATTCCAAGATGTATTTTCCTAGAGTTATAAGGACTTAAAGTCCTATGACACCTCAGTGATCCAACATACCATTCCCTTAAAACCAGATCAAAAACCGTTCAAACAGAAACTTAGAAGAATATGGCCTTGCATTGATGACTGGACATTAGCTAGAATGATCGTTGCATGGTCCTATGCTTAGATGTTACGTTTCTATTCGTTGTCATGATTATTTTGTACATGTATCACGGTGGTTTACTGATCTTGAATACGAGGTATTCTTCCCAAATTATGCTAAGGTATGTTGATTTATTATGATTTGGTTTATCTGACATATTATGCATTGCAGGAAATAGATCAAATGGATATCAAGGTAGTAGACTACATAAAATCTCCCGATGCATCATATGAGCAGTGTGGTGTGGGGCACACTTCTGATTTGGTAGCTACATTGAGAATCTTGAAGAAAGAGATAAGGAGTTGTGAGGAAAAAAATGACTATATCATATAGGCACAAGAGAAACAAGTAGAGGTTAAAGATATACTTCTTCAGAGTTTGTCAGACTTGTAGCGAAAAAGTGTCGCTTCAGATCAGCCATGGACATAAGGATAGAACTAATGGGGCATATGGTAGTAGGTCTCCTGGTAGACACAGGTCAGATAGATTTGACATGGTGAGAGATGGTATGTTGTTGGACACTCCGGATAGAAGGGGTGATGAGAAAAGGTATTGTTCTAGTTCTGGTTCTGATAGACATCATGATCATCATCGCTATCATTCTTACTGGAGGAATGACAGGGGATAATTTCCAGATGAGTTTAAGAAAGAAAAACCACCTACTTTTGATTGACATGTGAAAAATTCGGAAGAGGCAGAGGCTTGGATACGTGGGATGAACAAATTATTTGCGCTGCATGAGTACAGAGATAACATGAAGGCTAGGATAGCTATCTTCATCTTGAAAGGTAAATTAGACATCTAGTGGGAAGATGTTAAGAGGTTCAGAGACATCGGGATAGATTACTTGAGTTGGCAGGAGTTCAAGAGGCTTTTCAAGAAGAAATACTTGTCAGGGAGGTACTATGATAGTAAGGCCAAATAGTTCTATGAGCTAAAGATGGGATCAATGACAGATGAAGAGTACACGACAAGGTTTCTGGAGTTATTGAGGTATGTACCATATCTTCTTGATGAGAAGGCTAAAGTTCAATGATTTGTCAGTGGTTTTCCATTAGCATTTAGAGATCGGATTGAGTATAATGAGCCTCGATCACTTGAAGAATTCATTGGGAAATTGAAGAATTGCTACGAACAGTCAAAGTGTAAGAATGAATCTCAGCAAGGATGGAAAGGGAAAAACAAAGGTAAAGCTACATGGAAGCCTAAGAGGACAACGCCTCAACATGCAGATGAGAAAGAGAATGTGGCACCACAAAAGATATTTAATGCAACTAGATAGTGACATGAGTCGCACCAGCAACATAAAGGTGTTGGTACTAGTTGGTTGGAGTGTTGGACATGTGGCAAGGAACACCTTAAGAGATATTTTCCATAAAATCAGGGTGGTAGGCCTCAGATATATAGTGTGCAGGAGGAGAAGATTATTGGGGATGTAGGATAGAGCATTCCTTGTATACATGTAGCAGTGGACAGCAGGCAGGGAGAGCATCTGACATCTATCATTGAGATGGACGGTAAGCATTGTGATCAAGTTATTTATATTTTGATTGAACCTGGATCTAATTAGAGCTATGATAGTCCTAACTTGGTTGATAAGTGTGGTTTGAGTAAGGAATTTCATGTAGAGTATTGGTTAGTGAAGTTGGCTACAAGTACAAAGAAGTGAGTTCATCATTGGTTAAGAGCTTGCGCATTGACTTGAGTGGTATTCCTACTACATTAAATCTAAATCTATTACTGTTGGGATCATACAGTATGTTGTTCGACATGTAGTTTTTGGATTGGTTGTATCTTCATAGAACCAAGGTACTGTTATGAAAAATCCATTCAATGTGTTGATGACAATGGGGAACCAAGAGTCTTGCGAGGTAAGAAGAAAGCCACATCAGTTAGGATGGTGACATCTATGCAAGCAAAGCATAGCCACAGGAAAGGGTGTATGTTATTTGTAGTACATATTTATAGTGATAAGGGTAAGGAGGTTAAGGATGAAAATGTGTTGAGCAGGTTCTAAGTTTTGCAGAAAGTTGTATGATGTATTTCCTAAGGACATTATAAAGTTTCCACCTTACATGGAGATATACTTTTCTATTGAATTAGTGTTAGGGGCATCTCCAACATCAAAAATAACTTACAGGATGAGAACACCGGAGTTGGTCGAGTCAAAGTTGTAGTTGAAGGAAATGTTGGACAAGGGATACATTAGGCCAAGTGTATCCTTGGGCCGCACTGGTATTGTTCGTGAAGAAGAAAGATGGTACTCTTAGTTTATGCATTGACTATAGGAACTTGAACAAAGTGACCATCAAGAATAGGTGCCCTTTATCGAGGATTGATGACTTTTTTGATCAGTTAAAGGGAGCAGCAATGTTCTCGAAGATTGATTTGAGATCTAGATACCATCGGGTACGCATCAAAGAAGAGGACATTTACAAGATTGCGTTCAGGACCAGGTATGGGCATTATGAGTTTGTTGTTGTTCCATTTGGCTTAACTAATGCTCCAACTACATTCATGTGATTGATGAATAGTGTGTTGCGTCTGTATTTGGATAAGTTTTTTATTGTGTTCATTGATGATATATTGGTATATTCTAAAAAGGAGGAAGAGCATGTCAAGCATTTAGTAGCAGTGTTCATATTGTTGAGGGAGCATCAATTTTATGCTAAGCTCAGAAAGTGTAGTTTCTTTCAGAGTGAATTACGCTACTTGGGACATGTTGTCTCCAAGGAGGGAATTGTAATAGATCTAGAGAAGATAAGGACCATCATGGAGTGGATAGCTCCTAAGAATGTGGATCGGGTGAGATCTTTCATGGGTCTGGCAGGCTATTATAGGAGGTTCATCAAGAACTTCTCGCAGATTTCTTATCCTATCACATCATTGAAAAGGAAAGGTAAGAAGTTTGAATGGACAGAAGAGTGTGAGGCCAGCTTTGAGAAACTTAAGCAATTGTTGACACATGCACCAGTGCTATAGATTGCATATCCAGAAAAAGAGTTCGTGATATGAACAGATTCTTGTAAGATTGGACTTTATGGGGTCCTTATGCAGGATTGACAAGTGGTATGCTGTGAGTCCCGAAAAATAAATGACCATGAGCAGAACTACCCGATACATCATATTGAGTTAGCAGTGTTCGTACATGCATTGAATATGTGGAGGAACTATCTTCCTGGCACGAGGTTTATGATAATGAATGATCATATTGGGTTGAGGTATTTGTTTGACCAGCTGAATTTGAATGTCGGGAAGGCTAGATGGTTGGCCATGATTAGTGAGTTTGATTTTGAGATTAGGTACATCAAAGGTAAAGAGAACAGGGTGGAATATGCTCTCATCGGATGGGTATAGGTGAAGGTAAGTGTACAGGTAGTGGTACAAGTACAGGCACAGATGCAGGTGCACAAGGTATGGATTATTTTCTTACAATGAATGGATTAGTTATATTTAGAGACAGAATATATGTTCCAGATAGCAGTGAGCTCAAGAAGGTGATATTCAGGGAATTTCATGTGAAACCTTATTCAGGTCACCCAAGTTATCATAAGACATTGACTTCAGTGAAGAGATTTTACTATTGGCTGAATTTGAAGAGGGATGTAGAATATTTTTTGGCGAAGTGTTTCGACTATCAGCGAGTGAAATTAGAGTGTAAACATCTAGGTGGAATGCTACAATCGATCATGATTCTAGAGTGAAAATTGGAGGTCATTTCCACGGACTTCATCACAGGTTTCCCAAAGACAATGACACAATAGGATTCAATCATGGTTGTTGTGGACACATTGACAAAGGTTGCACATTTCATTTCAATGAAGTCTACATTCTCAGCAAGTGATGTAGAACAGGTATTCATCAGAGATGTGGCCAGGTTGCATGTTGTTACAAAGAAGATTGTTTCAGACAGGGATGAAAAATTCACTTCCAATTTTTGGAAGGAGTTATTTGCAGGTTTGGTCATAGAGTTGGCCTTCAGTACAACTTATCATCCACAGAAAAATGGATATAAAGAGAGGGTCAATAGGATATTGGAGGACATGTTGAAGATGTACGTGATGCATCAACAATGGAAATGGAAAGAGTATCTCCCCTTGGTAGAGCTTGCATACAACAAAAGTTATTAGGAGTCATTGAGGATGAGTCCTTTTGAGGCATTGTATGGGAAAAGTTTTAACACTCCAATCAGTTGGAGTGATATGGTTAATAGGGCAAGATTGGACCAGATACGTTGGTTTACATGGGACAGAAACTGCAAGTGATCAAGAATAATCTAAAGGAAGCATATGATAGGAATAAGAGTTATGAAAATAGGAAAAAGTTGTTCAAGGAGTTCCAGGTTGGGGAATAGGTTTACTTAAGCATCAAACTGAAGAAAAGCTCCTCGAGGATTGGATATTGTGCCAAGTCGGCACCACGGTTTTGTGGACCCTTCAGTATCATTGAGAGGATTGGGATAGTAGCCTATCGACTTGCACTGCCTCTGACAATGAAATTCCATGATGTTTTTCATGTATATTTTCTTAAGAAGTATGCTAAGGATGTTGAACATGTGGTTGACTGGTCTGTATTGTAGGTGGAACCATAATGAGGATTCTAGTTGGAGCCTTAGTTTATATTTCGGAAAAAGGTGCTCATGCTTTGGAACCGAGAAATAAAGCAAGGTAAGGTGCAATTGAAACACTTTGGGCTCGATGAAGCTACATGGGAGATGGTGGATAAGATGTGGGCTATGTATCCTTCCTTGTTTTCCGATTAAGGCAAAGGAGTTTGATATGGTGTCTTGATATGATGTCTTGGTATATGTTTTTGGTATATGTTTTGGTGATATTGCTATATGTACATATGTATATGGATGTCAACAAAGCCATGAACTATGTTATAAAGCTACAATAAGTAGTATGGTTGTCATGTCAATATGATTATGTTTTCATGTTACTATGTTATCATGTTATTATGATGTCATGTGGGTTGGCACTCAACAAGGTGATCATTGCAAATATTGCATCGAGCATGTTATAAAGATACATGAGCAGTATGTCTTATTTCCAACGATTTTCTGAGGTACATGTGAGATTGAACACCGAGGATGGTGTCCCCCAAGGGGGAGAGTTCTGTAATAGCCCTGGTGTTACTGGGAATAGTGTCCACTCGGATACTGCTATTCCCACTAAGATAGGTGGCTATCTTAGAAACAAACAAGTAAAGTCTACTATTGTTTTCTTTTATGAAAATAGACAAGAGGAGAACCAAGAAAACCAACCTGAGTCTTGCGATTGATTTCCTCTCCTTGTTGATAGAGCTTCGCCGCTTCTTCTTCGTCTGCCCAGCTTTCAAAAGAACCTGTGGAATCATAGCAACATACTACTATCGAAGAAACAAAGATCTAAATTCATAACTAATACAGGATCAGATGTGTGTTAACCATATAAATGCATATATAAACAAGTACACAAGAATATGGAAGAAAACAAGAATAGCTTTATTAAGATGAAAAGTAGCAAGAGGATTACAACCATATGTTCTGACCCAGCATCATCCTCCAGCTAGGAAGCCCTTCTTCACCTCAAGCAAAGCTTATATCACCCAATACTATGAATGTACACCAAAAAACCAACAACACTTCTCTATAAGATACAAAATTCCAGCCTCTGGATCTCTGTGATGAGGGATCCATATATAGATGATTACAGAGAGGTGAGTCATCTTCTGGGATCTTGATCAGTGTCCTCTCTCTGATAGTTCCTGCTTCCACTTGGAGAATGATGATCTCTTACTCATCCCTGGTCGAAAACAGAGAGGCAAGTGTCAGAGGGGAAGCTTCTGGAAGATTCCATGATCTTCCACCTCGCATTTTGTCCGTGCCATTTGTCCATTCCCGACCATTGCACCCTACAGAGGAGAAATTCATTATGCATCGCACCTTGTACACTGGGAAGGTGATATGCATCGCACCCTCCGCACTGAGCTTTTAGTAGGGTCCATTGTTGACCATTTATGAGTAGTTTTCAGTGGAGAACTTTTGGGAGATGATGTAATCAGTTGACCTTGTTCCCTTAGGCAGTGAAGCAACACTTTTAGGGACTTAGGAGCCCTCAGTTTATGGACATTTATGATTGGGGTTGAAGTGCCCAAAAATGTCTATAACACGGACCAAGGACAAACATCAAAAGCATCTCCAAACGACAACGAAACAATATCAGCAGATGCCAAAGGAAAAGGTAAAGTTGAGGAATCTACATTTCAAGACATATATGCAGATGCACAAGATACACATGATATCAATTGGGATAAAGAGTACTCAAAGATGATGGAATATGACTACATCAAGATGTTTGAGCAAAAGGGCTTTGAAAGACATCTGTCTTCTAATGACGATGATTATGATTCTGACTAAAGTCTGAAAGGATACTGGTAGAATTATTGTACTAGAAAGGTTGAGTAGACACCGTCTATTAAAGAAAATGCTAACAGGACCCTCAATTATTTCCCCTTTAGATCTCGAGTCTATAAACTACAGACAGAGTCTAAAGCCAGCCAGGAAGCCTTCGAAAAGTTGTTGTTATACAATAGCTAATTAGATAAACGCTGCTTTACTCAATCTTTGGTCTAGTTTCTATTAAAATCATGTCAAACTTCTTAAGATCATTCTCTAATATAGATAGACGCACTATTTCTGGAGTAGATTCTCACTCAATAGAAAGTGATCATGTTGAACATGAAAGAGTCAAAGATCCCAAAAGCTGGAACCCACCTGTTTTGGTGGTCGTGTTCGCATATTACCTGATAGATATTCAATACCTAGACCAATATTTATGCCACAAAAGCATGCTTTACCAGCAATTTCAGAGTCTGAGCAACCATCGACCAATGATCTCAAGTTTTAGAACATAATTCCCAGAATCCTACCGATCTTGACCAAGCCTATCATATAGAGAACTATCTCACCACTTGGTGTGCACATGCTGAAGATGTCCTTGATGATTTAGGTCGGCAATTAGATTTGATTAATGCAAATCTTAGGCTACTCTATGAAGAGAAATAGTCTGAGAGAGCAGAAAAGGAAGTGTGGTAGAGAAGAAGGCAGAAGAAAAGGGCCAAAGAAATTCATAAACTCAGCATTAACATGAGCACTACCAATTATTGGAATAGAGAATAAGAGGAGGAAGACATAGAAGAAGCAGTAACTACCACTAGTGCAGAAGAGTTAGCCTCAAAAACCTCTGGAAAGTTGACCAGGACAAAGGAAGGAGCATACAAAGCTGAAAAACAATTTGCTTCTAAGAAAGAAATTATCACTCTTGATCAAGCAGCTTCTAAATTCCCTTCCTTTATTTTACCTTCTATAAACAACCAGAATAAAGCTCATGTGTTGAAAGAAGTCTCTAAATACCCATGTGTAGAAGAAGACTATTGAATAACAGATCTGAAGTGGGTTACTTCTCCTCAACCGAACATGCGCACGCAACTGTGACCTCTCTCCATGGGTCTTCAAATACCTTCGCCTTATAGTTTCAAGTTCTTTTGGATGACATAAACTATCCTCAGACAGGTGGACTAGTAGGCTTCGATATTAATTTAAAGATCAAAATTACAAAGCTTGAAAGATTACAATATAAAATCAAGATCAAGAAGCACTCCGTCCAACCTTGTCGGCTTCTTTCCATTGATCTCTCTTTTATAACCTCCTAAACGAATCTAAATGTTTAAGATGTGTTTGAATATCTGGACTACGTACAAGAATATCATCTATATATGTTACAATAAAATCATACTTTCCGAATATTCAAATTTTTGAAAAAGAGAAAGAAACCAAGAAACAACAATTGTTGTTTCATTTGCAAACAAGAAGGCCATTTTGCACGCAAATGTCCTAATAATTCCTCTTCTAAATTAAAAGCTTGTGTTGAGATCGAGGAATTCAAGGACGACTAGTGTTTAGTTGATTTAGAAGACGAAATTTCTAATGTATATATCTTAACAAAAGCTTCAGAAGATGAAGATAATGGCCAAGCTATTGTACAAAAGATGAATATTTGTAATTATTGTTCTGATGATGATGTTTCTGAAGAACTGCATGGTAGTGATCAGTCAGATGAAAGTGAGACAGAAGAAACTAAAGAGTTCACCGATCTTTCAGATGACGAGTCAGATTCAGAAAGCCTACAACAAACAGGTAAGCAACCAATCACAGTATTGCCTAAATTAAATTCTTTCTATCCTTTTCAAAAGAATACTATTGCTTCTACAAGTTTCAAAATTCCTGAAAATAATAGAGTTTCAAAAAATATCATTAAAACAAATAGTCTCATTTATATCCCAGTTCGAGTTCAAATTAGAAATGAATGCATAAACGTTGATGCATTCATAAACACTGAAGGATCAAATAATCTAGCTCACCCAACTTTGATTAAATCTCTTTGGAATCCTCTCCAAAATATTCTTATGTCTGAAACAATTGGGTGATCTATTCAATTGACACATTATGTTGATAACATCTCTTTGAAAGTTGGGGAAAATATTGTAAAAATTTCTTCTATTCAGCATTTTGATCCATCTGCCAGTTTAATGCTTCGAATGCCTTTTATTAACTCTATACTCCCAGTCACTATCAGCGAAGATAATTTGATAATCAATTTAAAAAAAAAGGATATTACTATGCCTAAATTATCTATGGCAAATTCTGAGGCACGAAAATAAAATAGTCAAAAGAAAGTCGGAGCAAGAAAACCTCTTAAAGACTCCAATAATTGGTAAGAAGTTTTACAATTATATGAAAAATGAATGGAGTTAAAGAACAAGAAAAAGGCATGCATTGATCAAAATTGGTTCGCTGAGCATATTTCTATGCATGATAGATTATTAGAAAGTTGCTCAAACGATCCTCAACAATTTTCGACAATAGAAAGCCCAAAGCAACAAATAGTGACTCTACATGATAATGGAGTCAAAGGAAAACTAACTCCATGCACCCCCACAGATGAACAAGAAATCAAGAGACAAATAAGTGAGCTTCTAAATATGAATCTTATTGAACCTAGTATGTCTCATTACTCTTGTTCAGTGTTTTTGTTAGAAACCATTCATAAATAGTCAGAGGTAAGCATAGAATGGTAATTAACTACAAACCTCTGAATTCTATCACTCAGGGTTTTCATTACCCTTTGTCGAGACCAGAAACTATTATGCAAAAAATTAAAAACAATAAAGTATTCAGCAAGTTTGACATAAAGTCTGCATACTATCACATACAGATCCAAGAAGAAGATAGGCATAAAACAGCCTTCACATGCCTTGTAGGTTTTTATCAGTGGAAGGTGGTACCCTTCAGCCTAAAAAATTCCCTTGCATTCTTCCAAAGAACAACGGATTTTATTTTTGGAAAGTATTTTTTTATTGTAATATATATAGATGATATTCTTGTACATAGTCCATATCTTGAAACAAATCTCAAATAGAGATTTTTCTCAGTGAAGTTCAAAATCATGGTATAGTCCTTTCAGAAAAGAAAATGGTATTTTTGAAAGACAGTATAGCCTTTTTGGGGATCAATGTAGTTAATTGACAAATACAAATGTAGCCCTATGTTCTTACTAAACTGTCTCAGTTTCCAGATGAATTAAAAGACACTAAAACAATTTAGAGATTTTTAGGTGCCTTAAATTATGTTCACAGATATATTCCTAGGTTGTCAGAAAAATAGCCCCAATTAGAAAACATCTCAAAGAAGGATGGTCAATAGAAGCTACTGCAGTAGTTAAAGAGCTTAAATCAGAATGTCAGCAACTTCCAAAATTACAACCACCAGGTGACAGGCTTCCGATTTTACAAACTGATTCTTCTGATAGTTTTTGGGCAGTAGTTCTTTTTGAGAAAAGGGAGAATGAAGAAGTAAAGGAAGAAGAAAAACTTTGTGCATATGCCTTAGGAGAATTCTCTCCTAGTCAAAAGAATTATTTTATTGTTTAAAAGGAAACTTTAGCAATTTTTAATGCGATACAGAAATTTGAACTATATCTGGCACCAGTAAAGTTTCTTATAAGGACTAATTCTATGAACTTCAAGTATTTCTTGTCTGCCAATATTTCAAGATAGATTGATAGAGGAAGATTGGTCTCATGGCAGATTTGGTTTCAACAATTTGATTTTGATGTCAAATGGATACCAGGAAATTCTAATTTTTTAGTAGATTCTTTAACTAGAGATATGAATAAAGATTTTGTCACAACACTAGGAAGTTTCTTTATAATACCATGAAAAGGCCCCCAAGATGATAATTTCAGCACATTTGTAGACAGATTCAGGCTTCTTGAAAGCCATGTGAAACATTTGATAGAACAAATCAAGAAAATTGTGGGTCTGCTTCTGAGGAGGAATCAGTGGATTCGAAGATCCCAAGCATGGCAGTATAGAAATGTTGGTATGTCTTTCGGCTTAGACGTTGATTTGGTAAAGGTATACCCTTTGCCAAACATGAAGGTAAAGATTTATTTCAAAAGTTTATTAGATCTATGGTCTTCTCAATTCACTGACAATATGATTTGGATCCTCAAAGCATTAAATTATTATCAGTTAATTGGAGGAATAGACTTTGCTCTAAGCATATATACAGGAGCTCAAATGTTGGATTTAGAAGCTATCCCAATCAAGGTAGACTTAAAAAAATATCTTTTTTCATTCAAAATTCGTGATATTTTTGAGGAACTTGAAGCATATTTTCTCCAAAGATTTTATGAAAACTATGCTCCCAATGACACCTTTCCCCAATATGAAATTTTTGAAAATTTTGCTGATTGGGAGATTAAAGAAGGATTCTGTAAGAAAAAGCCATCTACTAGGACATCTCAGTGCATCTAGAGAACCCTGCAATATCTAAGGACTTTCTCATCTCCTTGGGATTACCAGAGTTTATGATTAAGAGAAAGTATTTCTCCAAATCCTTTTTCACGGGTTTTCTATCATGAGATAACAGGAGAGGTCAAGACTAGTAATAATAATGAAAGGATTAAACAACTGGCTCTTTGGTTCAAAGAATTTGGGATATTGAAATTAATATAGAAGCGACAAGTTTTACAGGAATTGGATGAACTACAAGGCAAACCAAAAGTTTTAAGATTCATGGTTAATCAAATAGCACTAATCACAATAAGAATTATTTCAAGAAACCGGAATGATAATGTAGTTCATATTATTAGTTTACTGATGTCAAACAAAATCTCTACTTCAATGATTTTTGAAATGGGATGACAATCAAAAAAGCATACATTAATGAAAACTGTATATTATGGGTCCAACATGCAATTGAAACTTCCACTAACATGTTTAAGATCTTTAAGTGGGAGCTTCTAGATTGTATTGAATTGGCAGTTTAGCCTTCTCCCACGTTTAGGAAAGTTTTTAAAGATTCCTTTCTAGATATTGATATCAGTCCAGTATGTTTTCCAAACAAATGGGAAAATAAAGAAGTGATGATTACCCCACAACAACAGAACCTCCACAAAATAAAAGTAAACATGGACCAAGGACAAACATAAAAAGCATCTCTAATCAACAACAAAACAGTATCAGCAGATGCGAAAGGAAAAGGTAAAGTTGTGGAATCTACTTTTCAGGACATATATGTAGATGTGTAGGATCTGCATGATATCAATTGGGATAAAGAGTACACAAAGATGATGGAATACGACCACCTCAATATGATTGAGCAAAAGGCCTCTGAAAGACAACTGCCTTCTGATGACAATGATTCTGATTCTGACTGAAGTCTGAAAGGATACTGGCAGAATTATTGTACTGGAAAGATTAAGTAGACACTATCGGTTAAAGAAAATGCCAATAGGACCCTCAATTATTTCCCCTTTGTGTCATATCTTATATAGGTTTAGATTCCTTTAGGAGGTTATAAAAGAGATATCAATGGAAAGAAGCCGACAAGGTTGGATGGAGTGCTTCTTGATATTGATTTTGTATTGTAATCTTTCAAGCTTTGTAATTTTGATATTTGAATTAATATCGAAGCCTACTAGGCTACTTGTCTGAGGACAACTTCTGTCATCCAAAAGAACTTGGAACTGTAAGACAAAGGCGTTTGAAGACCCATGGAGAGAGGTCATAGTTACGTGCGCATGTTTAGTTGAGGAGAAGTAACCCACTTCATATCTGCTATTCAATAGTCTTCGAATTTGATCAGAAGTAAGTTTTAATAGCAAGGCTTTCCATTGTTGCATTGTGCTTGCTTTTCTTAGCCTCTAGTTAAGTGGTCACATAATTTGTGTGCTCAGTTTAGTAAAGCTTGCTATAGTGCTGCTACAGTTCCGTGCGCTCCGCCCACTACCCAATCACCTCTTTCTCTTTTTCAAAAAAATTGAATTTTCGGAAAAGATTCCTTGGGTTGGACACTCTTTTGGGTCTAAATTTTCCATACATTTTTGTTTTCTTTTTCTTTTTAATGGCTGTCCACGATAGCATTGTTTTGCAGACATCTGAACTAGGTGTAATATGTTGTGCTTTCTTTTGCCAGCACAAATACTGAACCTTTTTTGTACACCTGAAAAGAAGATTGACCCAGTATATTCGATCTATTTTCTTATTTTGTCCATCTAGATCTTTCATAATAAGATATCCTAGATTACCTAGAAGCTTAGACAAAAATGATATTTTTTTAGCAGTGCCATTAGAAAAATTTGCCTTAAGGACTTTCTCCATGAAATATTTACCAAACTGATCAAGATATTTTAAATATTTTAGTTCCATATGGCTTAAGTTTGTTATCAATTGTTTTTTCTCATCTACTGCCTCTGGAACAATTGTGTTTTCAACAAAATTTCTAAAGTTGCCAGTCCTACTTCCATGACTGCTCTTCTTTCCTCATCGGATGGTCCCATCCACCAATCATATACAATGCCTGCCATTCTTCTTTCGGCTAGGACCATTATAGAAAAAATATCTAATTTTGTGGTGAACTGCATCTGATACAGAGCACCAGTCCATATCCCAATTGATTCTCCTAGATTGGATGAATTTTCGAGCTCTAAAATATACCCACTAGAATTTGGAGCATATAAATCTTCTTCTACACGCGGGTATTTAGAGACTTCTTTCAACACATGAGCTTTATTTTGGTTTTTTATAGAAGGTAAAGTAAAGGAAGGGAATTATAAGTTGCTTGATCAACAGTCATAATTTCTTTCTTAGAAGAAAATTGTTTTTCAACTTTGTATGCTTCTTCCTTTGCCCTGGTCAACTTTCCAAGCTCTTGAGATGGTCGAAGGTATTGAATATCTCTCTGTGTTAATCCAAACATCTTTCCAACTCACAAACACTGTACATCCCAAGGTAAAGAAACCAATCTTAAAGGAATGTGTAAACGTTGAGTCAGTAATGCCCAAGTAGAAGGTGTTCCTTATGACAAAGAAGCCCTTCCTAGTGACAGGTATATTAAGTATAAATCTTTGGCATCAACAGTAACTTCAAGAAATAAAACAAGATGAATGTCTATAAGTGATGGTTGTGTATGCATATTACCTGATAGATCTTCAATACCCAGACCAATATTTATGCCAGAAAATCATGTTTTACCAGCCATTTCAAAGTCTGAGCAACCATCGACCAGCAGTCGCAAGTATTTTTCACGAAATGTATATAGTCATCCATCAAAAGAAACTACTATATCTATTCCATCAGATTAGTTATATATTCCTGAAGAGAAGCCATTTCTTGCTTTAAATAAAATGTTCCGTACATATGTGTCTAATATCCCACCTGTAGAAGAATTCTAGTATGCCAATCATAGATACATCAAAGGAGGAAAATGGCCACCAAAAACCAATTTTTGTACTTCTTCATCTTAGTCAAGACAACCGCCTACAAGAGCTAATTGTGTACCAGTCTTAGAACATAATTCCCAGAATCTTACTAATATTGACCAGGTCTATCAGATAGGGAACTATCTCACCACTTGGTGTGCACATGCTAAAGATGTCCTTGATGATTTAGGTCAACAATCATATTTGATTAATGCAAATCTTAGGTTGCTCTATGAAGAGCAATAGTCTGAGAAAGCCGAAAAAGAAGAGTGGAAGAGAAGAAGACAGAAGAAAAGGGCCAAAGAAATTCCTAAATTCAGCATTGACACGAGCGCTCCCAATTATTGGGATAGAGAAGAAGAGGAGGAAGACAAAGAAGAAGCAATAACTACCACTAGTGTAGAAGAGTCAACCTCATAAACCTCTGGAAAGTTGACTAGGGCAAAGGAAGAAGCATACAAAGCCAAAAAACAATTTGCTTCTAAGAAAGAAATTATGACTCTTGATCAAGTAGCTTCTAAATTCCCTTCCTTTATTTTACCTTCTATAAACAACCTCAATAAAGGTCATGTGTTGAAAGAAGTCTCTAAATACCTCCGTGTAGAAGAAGATTTATATGCTGCAAATTCTAGTGGGTATATTTTAGATATCGACAATTCATCTAATCCTGGAGAATCAATCCAGATATGGACTGGTGCTCTGTATCAGATGTAGGTCACCACAAAATTAGATAATTTTTCTATAATGGTCCAAGCCAGAAAAAGAATGGCCAACATTGTATATGATTGGTGGATGGGACCATCCGATGAGGAAGGAAGAGCAGTCATGGAAGCAAGACTGGCCACTTTAGAACATTTGTTGAAAACACAATTTGTTCCAGAGCCAATAGATGAGAAAAAATAACTGATAACAGACTTAAGCTGTATGGAACTAAAAGATTTAAAATATCTTGATCAGTTTGGTAAAGATTTCATGGAAAAAGTCTTTAAGGAAAATCTTTCTAATGACACTGATAAAAAAATATCATTTTTGTCTAAGCTTCCAGGTAATCTAGAAGATCTTATTACGAGAGATCTAGATGGAAAGAATAAGAAAATAGATCAAATATATTGGGTCGATCTTCTTTTTAGGTGTACATAAAAGGTTAAGTATTTGTGCTAGCAAAAGAAAGCACATGATATTACACCTAGTTCAGATGTCTGCAAAACAATGCTACCCTAGACACCCTTTAAAAAGAAGAAGAAAAAAATAAGGTATGGAAAATTTAGACCCAAAAGAGTCTCCAACCCAAGGAAGCCTTTCCAAAAATTCAAATTTTTGAAAAAGAGAAAGAAACCAAGAAACAACAATTGTTGTTTCATTTGCAAACAAGAAGTCCATTTTGCTCTCAAATGTCCTAATAATTCCTCTTCTAAACTAAAAGCTTCTGTTGAGATCGAGGAATTCAAGGATGATTGGTCTTTAGTTGATTTAGATGATGTTTCTGATGTATATATCTTAACAAAAGCTTCAGAGGATGAAGATAATGGCCAATCTACCGTACAAAAGATGAATATTTGTAATTATTATTCTGATGATGATGTTTTTGAAGAATTGCATTATAGTGATCAGTCAAATGAAAGTGAGACAGAAGAAATTGAAGACACCACTGATGTTTCAAATGATGAGTCAAATTCGGAAAGCCTACAACAAATAGGTAAGCAACCGATCACAGTATTGCCTGAACTAAATTCTTTCTGTTCTTATCAAAAGAATACTGCTGGTTCTACAAGTTTCAAAATTCCTGAAAATAATACAGTTGAAGAGAAAGATCTATTAAAAAAGATCATTAAAACAAATAGTCTCATTTACATCCCAGTTCAATTTCAAGTCAGAAATGAATGGATAAATGTTGATGCATTCATAGACACTGGAGGATCAAATAACCTGGCTCGACCATCTTTGTTTAAATCTCTTTGGAAACCTCTCGAAAATATTCTTGTGTTTGAAACAACTGGGGGATCTATTCAATTGACACATTACGTTGATAACATGTCTTTGAAAGTTTGGGGGGAATATTGTAAAAATTTCTGCTATTCAGCATTTTGATCCATCTACGAGTTTAATGCTTGGAAAGCCTTTTATTAACTTTGTGCTCCCAGTCACAATCAACGAAGATGAGTTGATAATCAATTTAGAAAAGAAGGCTATTTGGAGTAGCATGATCCAGATTATCCACAGTATTGTGTTTATTCTGTCGACGTTTTAAACCCCAAAGGGGTTCCATCATCAGGACTAAATTTGATATAATATGAATGATAGTTCCTTGAGAGAAGAATCTTTCAACCAGAGTATAAATTAACCTGCGTCTTGATAAATTTTTATATAGAAGCTGACCCTCATATATATATATATATGATTCTTTATTTATTTTTTAATTTTAATTTGGATTATTATTTTAATTGTTCTACAATAATTGATTTTAATATGTTAGATTATTAATCTATTCTATTCCATTGATTTATAGGTTAGTTTTATGTTTTAATTAATTTCCTTATTTTATTTTATTTTTTATTTTATTTAACGTAAGATCTAAAAATATATTTTAAATTAATATAATTAATTCATAATTATGTTTAACATTATTTTAATTACTGTTATGATTCTTTCTATGTTTTTATTTTTATTTAGTTATTTAATCTAAGTACTAATAAAGAACATTGATTGATTAATTTATTAATTAATTAATTTAATTCATAATTTATTTTTTAATTTATTATTATTATTTTCCAATTTTTCAATGTTAATTTTTTTTAACCCTAATTGTCTAATTGATAAATATGGAGGAATGATTTCATTGTTTCTACATTGTTTCAAAAATTGCATGTCGGTAGTTCTCCTCTCAATTTTTATCTTTAATATTCCGAGAAGACACATCTCATTCCATGTATGCTCTCCGTATAGGGAAGTTATGTTAGATTTTAAGCTTCTGTGGTAGTTTTTTGGAGTAGCATGACCCAGATTATCCACAATATTATGCTTATTCTGTTGACATTTCAAACCCCAAAAGCGGTCCATCATTAGGACTAAATTTGATAGAATATGAATGATAGTTCCTTGAGAGAAGAATCTTTCG